>PVIU01007143.1:0-94654 GCA_004026605.1 Ondatra zibethicus | reverse complement strand
TTTTTTTCTAGAGTCTTAGGGTTTCAGATCCTTTTCTTTACCTTCATCTTGTGTGTGTGTGTGTTGCTCATAGGTCTGTATGAATGTGTGAGGCACATGTGTGCATAAATGGCATATGTGTGCACATGCATGTGGAGATCAGAAGTTGACAATGGTCATCCTCCACACTCTTCTATATTATTCATTGAGTCAGTATCTCTCAATCAAACCCACCAATATGGCTCACCAATACAGCTGCTCTTGCTAGCCAGCTTGCAATGGGATCCTCTGTCCCTTCCTTCAAAGGCTAGAATTACAGGCAGCTGCTACACTCAAGTAAATCTGCATCTTTGTGGCCAATTGATGTTTGACAGTAGTGGAAGGCTACACAGTGGGAAATGGCAGCACCTTTGGCGAACAGGGCCAGGAGGTTCATATATTCACATGCAGAGTGAATTTTGATTCCTAGCTTACACCAGAGAGAAAAACTGAAGGGATAAAAGATCTGAGCATAGAATCTGAAAGGAGGCACTGGGGAGACAGCTCTGGGGTTAAGCACGCGCTATGCAACTATAAAGGCTGGAATTTGGAATCCCAAAAGCCCTCACAAATGCTAAGGCCCTCTCCCATAACTGTTCAGAACACTTGCTCTAGTCCCCCCTTTTAGATAGGGTTTCACGAGGCTGAAGGTGGTCTCAAGCTCAAAGTGATGTTGCCCTTGAACTCTTGATCCTCGCCTTCCAAGTACTGGCCACAGACATGCGCTGCCAAGCCAGTCATCCTTTTTATTTCTATCTAGGGCATCAGTTTAATCTATTTTATTTAGGATTGTTATTATTTGAGTCTCCTTGCTTTCCTTCGTATTCTAAGAACAGGTTTGCCAATTTTGTTGACTTTTTAAAAGTAGGAACTCAGCTTTATGTCTTTGTTGTTTTTACCTTCTGCATTCCATTTATTTCTGGTCTAATATTCATTTTTCTTTCTGTTGTTTACCTTGGTTTTATTTATTTACTTATTTTTTATGTGCATTGGTGTTTTGCTTGCATGTATGTCTGTGTGCGGGTGTTGGATACCCTGGAACTGGAGTTACAAACAGGTGTGAGCCGCTATTTGGGTGCTGGGAATTGAACCCAGTACTCTTTATTGCCGAGTCATCTCTCCAGTCCCTTGGTTTCATTTTTTTAAACTTTTGATCTTTGAAATTTTCATAGATGCATACATCTTAATTATATCTGCTCTGCTCTGCCCCTTCCTTCCAACTCCCCCTGCTCCCTTTTCTAATGTATCTTCCTTCCATCTTAAATTTCTCTCTTTATCAGTAACCAGCTGAGTCCAATCAACGCTACCCACACAATACGTGCATGGCTGTGAGGACTAAAGCAGAGGCAACCTGCCAGTTGCCACCCATCAAGGAAAAATGACTCTCTCACCTGTTACAACCTTCAGTTATCAACAGTTCTTCATCAGGCTGCCCACCGCCATATTGGAATTTTTAAATAGCCTGATCTGCTTTAGGTAATCACAGCTGCTGTTTGAGTTCACGTGTGTAGCAGCCATGACATATCCAGTGTTCAGCATTTCACACCACTCCGCCCCATCCTCCGGCTCTTACATTCTTTCAACCTCTCTTCCATGGTGACCCTGAATCTCAGTGGAGATGGGGCGTATAGGTGCTCCGCCTATGGCTAAGCATTCACAATCACTTATTCTCAGCTCTTTGAAGGGGTGTGCATTAACCACTACATTGCAATAAAAAGCTTCTTTACCCAATATTAAAGAGCAGCAAAAGTCTATGGATTAAAACACACTTATAAGGCAGTTTGGAAACAGAACCATTTAGCAAAATAACATAAAAGGTTTCCCTACTTTGGAGCTATGGCTTCTTAGCCATGGGTTTTGAGTGTGTTTACAGGAGAAGAAATTAATCACCCCTGGTGGAGTAGGTCTCAAGTTCAATCAAGAGAGAAGATGGCCACCTCATAAACAGTCGTGCCACTGGAGTGAAGGTGGATATATCTTGCCCTTACCTTGGTTTTGAGGAATTACAGATGTTTGCAAGTCCCTCATTAGGTGCTGGAAGCCAAATCTGAGTCCTCTCTGCAAAAGCAGCAAGTGCTCTTAAACACTGAGCCATCTCTCCAGCCACAATTTCACAATAATAATTATATAATAATAGATAAAGACACTAGAAAAATGGAAAGATGCCCTATGCTCCTGGATTGGTAGAATTTATATTGTGAGAATGATCATTTTGTCAAAAACCTATATATAGATTCACTGCAGTCCCAATCAAAATACCATTCTCATTCTTCATAGAAATTAGAAAAACTATCCTTAATCCCTTATGGAACCACAAAAGACACGAAATAGCCAAAAAATATTCCCAAGCAAAATAGCAATGCTGGAGGGATAACAGTTTCAGATCTTAAGATTATATTAGAGAGCTCTAGTAATAATAATAGTACATAGTAATATATATGATATTAGCACAAAAACAGACATGTACACCAATGGAACAAAATCAGGTGAAAACTTGAGTACATGTGATTTTGGTCATTTAATATTTGCAAAGATGCAGAAACATAAGCTGGAGGGAAAAAAACATCTTCCGCAAATGGTGCTGGGACAAATGAACGTCCACGTGCAGATGAACAAAATCAGAACTATATCCATCATCTTGAAAAAAATCTAACTCCAACTGGATTAAAGACCTGAACCTGAAATCTGAACACTGAAACTACCAGAAGGGAAAACCATAGGCAGTACCCTGCATCATATGGGATCAGGAAAAGACTCTCTAAAATGAACAAACATCTAATTGGGACCTTGCTTACAGCTTCATAGGTTTAGTCCATTATCACCGTGGCAGGAAGCACGGCAGCAAGCCGGCACTGGTGTAGTAGCTGAGAGCTACATCCTGATCCATAAGCAGGAAAACTAGGCCTGGCTTGAGCTTTTAAAACCTCAAAGTCCACCCCCAATAACAACACGGACTCTAACAAGGCCACACCTCCTAATCCCTCTCAAGTAATGCCACTCCCTAATGATTAAGTATTCAAATATATGAACCTATGGGGTCATTTTCATTCAAACTACCACATTCCACTCCCTGGCCTACAGCCATATCATAAGGCAAAATGAGTTAGTCCAACTTCAAAAGTCTCCATAGTCTGTCACAGTATCAGAACTGTTCAAAAGCCCAAAGTTCAAAATCTCTCCCAAGACTAATGAAATCTCTTAACTGTAATCCCCCATAAAATTAAAATGAGAAGCAGAACACATACTACCAACATACAATGTCACAGAATATACATCACCATTCCAAAAGGGAGGGAAGGGAGCACAGTGAGAAAACACTGGGCCAAAGCAAGACTGAAAATCAGCCGAGCAAACTCCAAACTCTGCATCTCCCAGTCTGATGTCAAAGCTCCCTTCAGACCTCCAACTCATTTCAGTTTTGTTAACTGTAACACACTTCTCTTTCTTGGGATGGTTCCATACTCAGCATGCAGCTTTCTTCAGCAGGTATTGCACAACTCTGGAATCTCCAACATCTTGGGATCTTCAACACAATCCAGGTTTCACCTTCACAGCTTCATGCAATGGACTCTCTGGGCCTCCATGCAGGAAAAGCTCTAACACACATCTAGCCTCCACTGCTATCCTTAGCCACAGAGGGACAGTCAATAACACCTTTCTTGTATTTTTGCCTCCAAAGCCAGAACATAAAGCTGGAGTTGCCACTTTGCTGGAGCTGGAAACTGCCCTGCCTTTTTTTCCCCTTTGGTTTTTCAAGACATGGTTTCTCTGTGTTACATCTCTAGCTGTCCTGGAACCCACTCTATGGGCCAGGTTGGTCTCGACCTCACAGAGATCCACCTGCCTCTGCCTCCCAAGTGCTAGGATTAAAGGCATGCGCCACCACTTCCCGGCTCTTTTAAATACATCGGCTTTCTGTTGTTGATGATTTCCTTTACTGCTTAAGCATTTCTTTAATCCCTTTTCACAAGTTGGAAGCTTGTCTGGGTGGAATCTTGTCCTGAGATCACCACTCCCTTTATTCTATTTAGCATCATTTTATCTCCTTGAGCACAGGATTTGGCTCCCACATCACACTTCCCTGGCACTCCTTTCTCCTCAAACTGTACATCTTGCATTTTTCCTTGTTCAGCTTGCTCCCTTTCTTTATAGATCAGCATAAGAGTAGCCATAAGTGCATAATAACCTTGCAACACAATCAATACTAAGCTGTCTTGAAATCTCCCCTGACAATGCCAATAATCCAAAACTGTTCAACTATGCCTTAGGCAGATTTTTAGAACAAGGGCAAAATGTAGCCACATTCTTTGACAAAATAGCATAAGAATGGCCTCAAGGCTACTCGCTAATATTCTTCCCCTTTGAAACTTCTAGAACTGGGTCCCCACAGTTCAAATTGTGTTTAACTACCTGCCTCAGTAGTTTAGCACCTACTAAGATGGCTCATTAAGCCCTGCTTAAAGTGTCCAAACACTTTTGTAGTCTAAAGTCCCAAAGGCTTTTCTATTCCTCCAACAAACAGTGCTGTCATAGCAACACCCTCTCCTGATACCAGCATCTGCCTTAGTTACTAGTCTATTGCTGTGAAGAGACACCACGACCAGGAAGCTCTTACAAAAGAAACCATTTAAGTCGGGGCTTGCCTACAGTTTCAGAGACTTAGTCCATTGTTGTCAGTGCGGAGGGCATGGCATCAGGTACATATGGTACCTGCTGAAAGCTGCATCCTGATCTACAAGCAGAGAGAGAGAGAGAGAGGCTGGGCCTGGCTTGGGCTTTGAAACCTCAAATCCCAGCTCCCGTTATACACTTCCTCCAACAAGGCCACACAGTCCTTCTCAAATAGTGCCACCCATTGATGACTAGGCGCTAAAATATACGAGCTAATGTGACCCACTACAACTGACAAGTGGGACTTCATAAAACTAAAAACCCCTTCATACCAAAAGAAAAGATCAACCGAGCAAAGAAGAAGCCTACAAAATGGAATAGGATATTTGCCTGCTATAGATCTGATAGAGGTTTTAATATTTAGAATATATAAAAACTTAAAAAAACAGAGAATCTGAAAAAAAATGACTCATTCATAAAATGAGCCTGAAACCTGAACAGAGAGTTAGTTCTCAAAAGAAGAAAAAAATGGTTAAGAAATATCTCAAAAAATTTTCATTGTCAATAGAGATTAGGGAAATGCAAATCAAACATCTTTGAGATTTCATCTTATCACAGTCAGAATGGCATAGATCAACAAAAACAACAAATAAAAAATTCTGGAGGGAGTATGGGGAAAAGGGAGCTCTCATTCACTATTGGTGGGACTGCAAATTGGTGCAGCCACTATGGAAAACAGTGTGGAAATTTTTTAAAAATCAAAATAATTTTTTAAAAAGTTAAAATCTACCATATAACCAAGCTATACCACTTGCGTTTTGGTATATGCCCAAAAGACTTGATATCATACTCCACAGATACTTGTTTACCCATGTTCATTGTTGCTCTATTCACGATAGCTAGAAAATGGAAACAACATTATAGTTCTTCAACCAAGAAATGGATAATGAAAATGTGACATATACACTATGGAATACCATTCAACTGTAAAGAAAAATGAGGTCAAGAACTTTGAAAGTAAATGGATAAAAACAGAAAAGTTCTTATTGAATGAGGTAACTCAGACCCAGAAAGACAAACATCACATACTCTTTCTCATTGACGACTTCTAGTTCCAAATCTTCAGCCATGGTACATATAGCCTGGAGTAACTGTTAAAAGGAATCATTACTGGTGTAGGAAGTGAGGGAGCAATAGAGAAGGAAATAGGATACAAGTGATCTGATCAGGTAAATAGGATAGACGGGCTCTAATTAGGGAGACAGGGAGAGATAAATACAAAAGAAAAAAGGAAGATAAAATAATAATAAGGATCTCTGAAAAAATCATAAAGGATCATAACTACTTTTTACCTAAAAACTATAATACACATAAGTTGGTATATAAATACACATATGTAGTTTAAATGAATTTTGTCATCTGAGCTGACAATGGTCCCTCCAAGAGCCAAAACCCTCTAAAGAAGCCCCTGAAACCAGGCTTGAGAAGCCATGATTGTTCAAGAATCTCCCAAAACATACAAGCTATTACTTTGGCGTTTGGTTGGCCCTAAGAGGAGGAAGATAAATCCCATTGTGCTAAAGACACAACATACTTTAGACACAGGGCTCAGAGGCCCCTGAGTTGGAACTGACTCGAATGCTGGTACCAGAAGGCACTTGGCAAGTTTCCAAAGAAAGGAAGCAACCAGGAGTCTATCCAGCTAAGACGCCTATGAATCAAATCAATGACCAGCATGGGGTGCAGCAATGTACATTGGCAGTAACCAACATCTAACTGGACTTAAAACCCACTCAACAAGAGAGAAATCATGCCTGTTACTGGAATCCTACCCACCTACCTAGGGTTAATGAAGTCATGGATCTTGGAGGAGAACCCATAGCCATCACTTTACTAAACCAGCATAATCCCTAACTATACTCTAATTTGAATATTTGTCCTTATACCAACAGATAAGTGTAGTCTTTGTCCCTCATGAAACCTTTCTTTGCTACCTACATATGGAGACCATTACCAATCAAAACATATAGCTATTTTGGTTAGGGTTTCTATTACTGTGAAGAGACACCATCACCACAGCGACTCTTTTTTTTATTTTAATTTATTTAACTTTTTAAAAATTTATTTTAAATACTAACCACAGTTTCCCTTCCCTCCTCTCCTCCTGTTTACTCCCCCGCCCCCCCAACTCCCATAAAGTCTCACCAATATGATTAAACAAGATGGGAAAACACTGGATATGCCAAAGTGGACAGAAGAAAGCCCACAAGTCCACAACCCTACACAGAGAACTACTGGCAACTAAGAAGCAGTGAAATCAGGACCTGTCCCTGGCACTTAGTTGGCTTTTGGGAACCTGTTTCTCATGCTGAATTACCTTGCCCAGCCTTGATTCAGGGGAAGGAGCTCTGGCCCACCTCAACTCGATGTGCCATGCTTTGTTCAAGTCCATAGGAGGCCTGTTCCTTTCTGAATGGAGATGGGTGGGGAGGGGAGCAGATGGGAGTGTCTTTTATTAATTCTTTGAGAATTTTGTATAATGTATTTTGATCACATTAATCCTCTCCCCAACTCCTCCCAAATCCTTCCTCCCTCCCTGCCTGCCCATCTTCCTGTTCTCTGTGTCTCTTCCTCTCCCTCTTTTCTCTCTCTCCCTTTTCTCTCTCTCCCTCACTCCCTCTTTCTTAAAAAAGAAAATCAAGTCCTGATGGTGTTGGTGACTACTCCCGGGTATGGGGCCCATCCTAGAGTGTGACTAATGTCTTAGGTGTCATGCCTGTTAGATCTAAATCCTAAGAGCCCAGAGTAAAAACACAGAAGACAGAGAGAAACCAGTGTCCGACCTCAATAAATGGGATTGTGTGTTTCAAACAGCAATGGCCAGGCACTCTCCTGCACAAATGAAGGCTCTTCAAGGGGAAAAAGCTAACTGGACCTCTGTATACAGACAAGTGAGGGGCTTGGGAGTGAGGACATTGATGCAGTTCCTAGGGATCTACAGGCAGGTCTTGGTCTCTTCTTCCAGGAGGTATCTTCTCAGGCAAGACAGATTACCTTGGGAGATAGGCCATTTCAGAAAACTTTCTTCTCTGAGCTGTGGCTGGTCAATGAGATTGAGCAAGGTCAGCTGTAATCTCATAGGGATCTTGGTTTACAGCAGAGACACCCTACCATTCCAGACCGAGAAGCAGAAAAAGAAGTGGGGAACAGGGAATCATTTCTTTCTTAACTGCTTCGTGCTGAAGGGCTCATTATAAGGGAAAGGAAAAGAGTGGTGTTTTCAGGGTCTTTTACCTTTAGATATATCTCAGTTCCTTAAGCCCATAGATTGACTTTTGGGGCTTATCTGATTCCAGGACTTAGGAAGGGTTGGTAGTCTCAGGTGAAAAGAGTTGAGTTACAGTTGAGGGAATAAGGGCTTGTACTCTTTCTGCAACAGATTGGAAGGGAATTTTAAAACACAAGAACCAAAGCTTAGAGCTAGAACTATCATAATAAGGGACCCAAAGGAGGAAGTTATCTATGTTCCCCAGGTGCTCCAGAACCCTGTCCTTCTGGATGCAAGGTGGGGCAGGGTCTGGCTCATGATTCTGTTCTCCCTTTCTTTTAGCTGTCTGGCATTGGTGCGGGAGAATTGTCTGCATTCTGTCAATCATGATTTAAATAAACGCTGATTGGCCATTAGCCAGGATGTATAAGTGGGACAACCAGACAGGAAGTAGAGGCAGAGCAAGGAGAATAGGAGAATTCTGGGAAGCAGGAAGCTCTCTCGGCATTCTTGCCTGGACCACCGAAGAAGCAGGATGTGACCTGCCCAGCTGAGAAAGGTACTGAGCCATATGGCTAACATAGATAAGAATAATGGGCTACTATAAGCTACAAAAGCTAATGGGAGGCCTGAGCAAATGGGCCAATCAGTTTATAATTAATGCAGACTCTTTGCGTGATTTTCTCTGGGACTAAACGGCTGGGGGACTGGGCAGGACAGAAACCCCAACAAGCAAGCCAGCCCTCATGTTACATGGCATTCTGCCTTAGATACCTGATAAATTCATGTAGGAGCAACATCCTTCCGCTAGCATTACACAGCTTCCTCCCTTTTCTGCTATAAAGAGATCTCGCCCCTCCCTTTTCTACAATACCAGGGCTATGAGGGGGTCCAGCTGGGTCTGGGGTTTTTCAATGACATTCTGTACCAGTGTCAGAACAGCCTTGATTTGTTAAGAAACTTGGTTGTGCTGGGCTTGGTGGAGTCCAATAGTCCTGCCTCCCAGGCCCACTCCTAACAGCAGTGGAAATAATATTTCATCCCCTTTGATTCAAATAGGGGTGAGCTGGTGGTTTATTCTCTTCTCACGATAACTATAAAATCTCAAACTAAGTATGCAACTTGGCACATGAGATAACTGATAGGGTAGCAGAAGAAGCCACTGGGATATGCAAAGTAGGTGCCATTAGGAGAGCTCTTGAGTTGAAAATCAGCCTGGTGTGCAGTTGGCATGCTGTCTCACACAGCTGGCTAGTACAGGCAGGGCACAGAGGCAGACCTGGAATGTGGAGTCATTGGTTAAAGGGATTTCAGTTAAGCATATGCCCTAGTATGTAACTTGTCTTGTTCTCAGGCAGATCCAACTGTCTTTTTCTAGATAAGGTTTAATTTTAGAGAGCATTTTGTGGCTACCATTTATGAGGACAAGCCTTTTAAGGAGGGGGGCATTAGGACTGCTAGGGTTGGTGAGGTTTGACTGACTGGGTTTTTTTCTGAGGGGGATTTTATTACTGGGGGAGGGAGGGGTCAAGACTTTCCATGGATCCAAGGTATGAACAGAGACAGAGATGTCCACAGCCTTCACCTCCAGGCAGAGGATGGCCTTTGAAGGGAGGCCATTTTGCCATTAGATAACCATTTGAGACCCAAATTCCATTTCCCCTAGGTTTTGTTTTGTTTTTAGTTTTTCGAGACAGGGTTTCTCTGTAGCTTTGGAGCCTGTCCTGGAACTAGGTCTTGTAGACCAGGCTGGCCTCAAACTCACAGAGATCCACCTGCCTCTGCCTCCTGAGTGCTGGGATTAAAGACATGTGCCACCACTGCCCAGCTCAGTTTATAAACTTTTAAGCTTGATTATCCATACTATTCCTTGTTTTTTAATTTTTTTTTCTAGTCTATGTCCCTCTGGATGTCCAGGGCATATGGTTACTGATTTGATGTAATCATCAGAGGTAGGAGCCCCAGACCAGATACCAAAAATGGCAAAATTGGTACCAACTCAGTTCTGCAGAAAGGACTGCAGCAGATCTCTGCAGTAGCCAGCAGCAGGCCTCAGATCCCACAATGAAGACAGATGCTTAAAAGAAATCCCACACTAGCCCAGAATTGAGTATAATAGAGGCTTATTTATTTAGTGGTAGACTCACAGATTACAGTCCTCTGCACAAATGGGGAACAGGAACTCACACCGCCGGAAAAGAAGCCAGATGGTGAACTTTACATGGGCATAGATAGTATAAGAGGCCACACCCAAGTGGGCAGGTAACTTAAAGTCTACTGGCTGTAGCCACAATGTGGCTGGTTTCTGTTGACAATGGGTCAAGACAGAATCAAGAGACCTGTACAATTAGGTTCTGTGTTGTTACCAACAAGTCATAACTGAAAGACACTAAGTAGGCCTTCCTGCGTAGAATTTGTCCTATTAAACTATATAAAAGCTGTAGTTTCCTCCCCAGTCCCAGGAGTTTTGTTACCTGGGATTCCAGAACAAGGCAATTAAGATGTGAGAGACAGGGGCTAGCGAGATGGGCTCAGCTATTGAGAGTACTGGTTGCTTTTCCAGAGATCCTGAGTTCAATTCCCAGCACCCACATTCCCAGCATGCAATTTATAATGGGACCTGATGTGCAGGCATGCAGGCATACATGAGGCATACATGAGGCATACATGCAGGCATACATCAGGCATGTGTGCAGGCACACATGAGGCATACATGCAGGCACACATGAGGCATACATGCAGGCACACATGAGGACAGAACACTCACATACATAAACAATTTTTTAAAAGACTTTTGAAATATTTGAGCAATGGTTTTGGGTGTGTACAGCCAAAGTAAGACTGAGAGTAAAGGAAGAAGCATTTTATAGTTGGGAGGGGATGGAAGAAGGGATGGTACCAGATAACCCTAATGTAACAAACGCTGGGTAAAAGAGGGACAAAGAGAGTTTCTCTCCCCAGCCCCAGTAGTCGGGTGTGAGTGACAGCAGGTCCACCAAGAAAAGAAAAGCAATACAATAGTTAAACGGTAAAATCCAGAGATTGCAGAACATCACTGAAGAAAGGGGAGGAGGAAATTTAGGTCAATGGAGAAAAACTGTTGGTCTGGTGTTGTCCCGCCCGGTCCTGCAGCCATTAATTCCCAAAGAATCACACAGAGGTCTACATTAATCATAAACTCATTGGCCCAGTAGCTCAGGCTTATTAACTAATTCTTATAACCCAACATTCTCATTGCCCCACCTCTACTTCCTGCCTGGTTGCCCCGCCTATACTTCCTGCCTGGCTACTAGCCATCAGCATTTTAAAAATAATACAAGTAACAGGATAAAAGACCATTGTCCCACAGCAGTCTGGAGTGTCATAGATGAAATCTTCCTTGGAGCCACAATGCCTCTGGGCATCTGAGAGGAAGTCCCAGTCTGTGAGTGGTCCCAACATCAACCAAGGCCGTTCTGGGGGTCCCTGAGGGAGGAGTGGAAGGGAGTTAAGTGAGCACTGAATGTAAGGCTTTTGCTGCGTCCTGGCAGCTTGCTGCAGGAGTCAAGACCACAGAGGCAGGTCCCCAAACAAAGGTGGCTGGTCCCCAGCCATGTGGCGGCTGGCTGGTCCCCAGCTAGCTGTGTGGGCAGATGGGTGGGAGACAGAGATAGGCACACCATACAGAATAGAGTTGGATATTTATTAATTGGTTTATGGGGGGAAGGAAAAAGGAGAAGAGGAGAGAGAGAGGAGAGGAGAAAGAGAAAGAGAGAGAGGGGAGAGTCAGCAGCTGCCTCTCTGAGAGAGGGAACACAGAGAGAGAGAGGGCTAATGCTGGAAGCTGGAAGGGAGTGGGCACGGCTTGTCTCTTAAAGAGGCAGAACATTACATTCCCACCTCTTTTTTATAATAAAAAGAGGGAGATTAGACACCACAGGTTAAAGGAATTGGGTCGGCAGATTCTCAAGGCTTCTTCCTGCTTATTGGTGGGCGTCGTCTTTGGGGGGAAACCGGAGAAGGCTGGGTGCTGGCCACATCCTGGCATGGTCTCTTTGCTCCTGTCCGGTGTTTGTTGTGTGGAAATGTCTGGTGTCTCTTATACCTGTTTGAGGTATTGGCAGAATAGAGGACAAAGTTAAATTAAGGAAAAAAATTTAGGACCAGGGAATTGAGGGGGATGTATCTGACCTGTTTTAAGGTGGATCCTTCAGTTTGGTTCCCTGGAACTCACAAGAATTCTTTGGGTTTATGAAAACAGAAGTTTTAGACATATACATTGTATAAACAGTAGCATATTTATGTCAGAATGACTGTGACAGATACTTTTGGTCTGTTCCATCTGGCTGCTCAGGGAAGGAAGGGAGCTTGAGGAGGTTTAGCAATGTGAGTTCAATTGGGACAGCTCTGTGTGAGGGGTGGATCTTTTGTAGGGGGGGAGAGGTTTGAGACAGCATTTCTCTGTAGCTTTGGAATCTGTCCTAGAACTTGCTCTGTAGACCAGGTTGACCTAGAACTCACACAGATCTCCTGCCTCTGCCTCCCAAGTGCTGGGATTAAAGGTGTGTGCCACCACTGCCTGGATCTTGAATCTGAGAAGGGATATGGAGTGCCTCCTACTGGAGAGAGACAGAGACCTAGGTAGTGAACAAGGGGGATGCAGACTGGTGCCCTCTTCCTGGATACCAGTTAGCCCCAGGAACCCAGAACACTGAGGAGGGCTGTGGATTGATGGAGATTGTCCTGGTGGGTTGGGCTGCAGAGGAGAAGGCCATCCATTCATTGAAGGAGACTAGGAGAGAGGTCTGAGTTCTTCTGCAGGGCTTGGCCAAAGAGGTAGGGGCTGTCCCGGAAGCTCTAGGGTAAGACTGTCCAAGTAAGTTGTTGGGAATGAAGCATATGTATTGTGTCTTCCCAGGTGAAGGCAGAGAGTGGAGAGAGTATACAGGATGTAGTAAAAAGGGCATCTTTTAAGTCAAAACTGAAAAGTAGGTAGTGCTAAGAAGGTAGACGAAAGGACGGTATGTGTCTTAGTTAGGGTTTTATTACTGTGAAAAAACACCATGATCATGGCAACTCCTATAAAGAAAACATTTAATTGGGGCTGGCTTGCAGTTCAGAGATTTAGTCCATTATTGTCATGATGGAAACCACGGCAGCATATAGGCAAACATGGTGCTGCAGAGGTAGCTGAGAGTTCTACATCTGGATTAGCAAGCAGCAGAGAGAGAGAAAGACAAAGGGACTGGCTTGAGCTTCTGAAACCCCAACACCCACCTGCAGTGACACACTTCCTCCAACAAGACCACACCTACTCCAACAAGGCCACACCTCCAAATAGTACCACTGCCTATGGGCTTATGGGGGGGGGCATTTTCATTCAGACCACCACAGTATAAGAGTTGGGGGCTATGGGAAAGGTAGGGTCTATAGCTTCATTGGTTTTTCTTAGGTCTTGGACCAGGCTGGAGGACCCATTCAGTATTATAACTCCCAGAATAGGAAGGTTGTGTGGGGAATGAATGGCAAACAGGGAGTCCTTCTGGGAGGAGGCTGCAGATGAGGAGTTTTAGGATGCTCCATGTACCTGGGGATAAGGGGAATTGTTCTTGTGTTATGTAGGAGAAAGGACATTTCAGAGAGACAAGGACAGGAGAGTGACTGCAAGCTATGGAAGGATTAGCAGTATCCCATACTTTAGGGTGAACAGAGGGTGGCATAGGATGAGAAGGAGTCTTAGGAGATGACGGCCTACTCCCAGAGGCTAACCCTATGGATAGAGACAGACAAAGGTCATTTCTAGGCAGCGAATGTGCATAGAGCTTTTAATTTGGTGAGGTGTCTTCCCAGAAAGGGTAGGAGGCAATTTGCCATAACATTCATATATATGTTAGAGATAAGGATCCAAATGGGCATGGGGGTGGGATTCTGGGTCACATGGGGACCCTAGACTCATAAAGAGAAAGGGAAGTGTTCCCTGCAATTCAGTTAGCAGAGAAGAGGACGCTAGTGTCCGGGACAAAAGAGACTTGTCTCCTAGCCACTGTCCATATCATCCCGAATTTGGGCAAACTGGCAGATACCCTGGTTAAGGATGTTGAACTTGGGTCCCCTCATTGTATCAGTGTCATGGGTAGATGGAAAAGTGGTGTTCGGGTGGGTCAAATAGACAATCCATCTTTCAGGTTCCACATTGCCTGAATGTGGGCATGCCTAGCTCGGGGTCCAAGGATGGAAGTTGGCCCAGTGGACCTTTTACTGGCATTTAATGCAGGCCAGAAATTGGAAGTGGGGTTTTCTATCTCTTTCATGTTCCCATTCTCTCTCCCTTTTGCTTCCTCATATCTGCTGTTAAAGACTTTAAACGGGGTTTCAAGAAGTTCATCTCAGACTGCTGTGTTGAGCATATTCCCTCCCAGGCCCATTTATCTCTCACATTTCCTTTGTCCATTCCTCTGTTGTTGGGACTCAGGTTGATTCTCTAGGTTAGTTATTATGACTAGTACTGCAATAAAATGATGTCTAAGCAATGTCTTGCTGAAGGGCCAACTTGGTGTCCTTTGGGTAAGTCATACGGATTGTTGGCCTGAATAGTGTGGTAGATCCTTTGTTAGGTTTTCAGACATCTTGTGTTAATTTCCATAATGGCTGAACTAGTTTACACTCTTATTAGCAGTTATGAGGGTTCCCTTTTGTCCACATCCTTGCCAGCATTTGTTGTTTTCGTGTGTGTGTGTCATTTTTAAAGACAGGGTTTCTCCATGTAACAGCCTTAGCTGTCCTGGAACTTACTTTGTAGACCAGGCTGGCCTTGAACTCACAGAGATGCCTGCCCTTGCCTCCTGATATTACCTGTTTTCTTAATGACTGCCATTCTAACTCGGTGAGATAGAATCTCATTGGGTTTTAATTTGCATTTCTCTGATAGATGATAGTGGTGTACATTTTCCCCATGGTTTCTGACCACTGATGGTTCATCATTTGAGAAATGCCTGTTCTCAAATTTCATCAGCTCATTTGTGGATTGGGTTCTCTTGTTTCTCATTATTTATGTTTTTTCCCTTCTCCTTCCTCCTCCTCCTTGTCATCTTCTTCCTTTTAAGTTCTTTGTATATTGTAGACACTCAGATGAATATCTGGCTAAATTTGTCTCCCATCCTGCAAACTGTCTCCTCCTTCAATTCGCTATTTTCTTTGCTGTGTGGAAGATTTTCACTTCCATTAAATCCCACTTGTCACTTGTAGGAACAATTGGAGCCCATTCAGAAAGTCGTTGCCTATGTTTGTATCTTGAAATGTTTTCCCCACTTTCAATCTTCTTAAAAATCTTAAGATCCAAGGCGTGATGTGTGAGCCTGAGAAAAATATGTGTTCTGATCACATTGAATAGAGCATTCTGTGTTGCTGGTTAGGTCAACGGTTTAGAGTTAACCCCAATCTGATGATGAGGGTTTGGGAGATTCAAGAGAGCTCCTAATCTTCAAGCCAACATTTGAAGATCGAAGAAGGTGGGTTCAAATGGCAGCAGCAATAACAAAGTAGATACATGCCCTAGCAAGAAGTGAAGGCATCCAAGCAAGAAACCTTACTTCTTCCTTGAACCTCCTTCTATCTAGTCTGCTCCCAGGAAATTATGCCCACTGTCAGAGAGCTTGTCCCTCATCAGTTAACTATTTCTAGACATGCTCTAGGTTGAATTTGAAACCAGAGATTGGTTTAATAAGGAGCTGAATGGCCCATAGATAGGCAGGAAGAGGTTAGGTGGGACTTCTGGGGGCAGAGAGGTCTCAGGAAAGAAAAGAAATCAGAGTCGCCAGCCAGATGTGGAAGAAGCAGTATAGACAGATGAGGTAGTTAGTCACGAAACAGAATGTAGATTAAAATAAATGGCTTAATTTAAGTTATAAGAGTTAGTGGGACAAGCCTAAACTAAGGCTGAGATTTCATAAACAATAAGAAGTCTCTGTGGCATTCATTATTTGGGAGCTAGCTGGCAGGACAGAGAAAGACTTGTTACACATATCTTTTATTGGAGATTTCATGGGTATAGCTTTCCTGTCCTCCTAGAAGGCATGCTCTCACAGCAGATGCCTTGACCCTCTGGTCCCTACAATATTCCTGTCACCTCTTCCATGATATCCCCTGACAACTAGACAGCTGGTGGTTACCTCCAAGATATGATTGCCACTATTGCACCTTTAGGGATATCTTGCCATATCAGTCATTGTTGTGGTTCATAGGCATCACAGCTGGGTAGGGCTATTATTGATATCTTTCCCCCATTAGCTTGCATAGCACCTTCTACATTGTAAAAGTTAGTCCTGGGGCGGGGGGGGGCTTTTTGGTCAGTTCCATTTCAAGTCCTACATCCAAATTGTGGGGTGTCTTAACCAAAAGAGATTTACCTCGAGTTTCTTTGGAGGGTCCAAGGGCAATAGCAATAACCTATATAGTTTGGCGAGTCTCAAAACAGCTCAAAAGGAAGTTTCTCATGCCTGGTACTAGTGGCATTGTTAGATAGTCTACGGCTCTTGGGGGCTACCCCAACCCTCCCATGATCCCTTTATACTTTGCTGGTTTCTGTGATGGTGTATATCCACATCTGGGGATTTGGTGCTAGATATTGTAGATGAGAAAGAATATGCATTGCTTGTCTTTATGGGTCTGGGTTTCCTCTACATAATATTTCCCATTTACCTGAAAATTCATAATTTTAGTATCCCACATTCTACAGGTTATCTGGGCAAAAAATGCACAGAGGATCATCAGAATCAAACAACCCATATATCAAAGGAACCTAACATAATATTCCACCCAAACACCAAAGAATATATACACTCCACTTTGCAGCCCATGGAAGTATCTCTAAAATAAATCACATCCTGTGTCTTAGGTAGGGTTTTTAGTGCTGTGATTAAACACTATGACCAAAAACAACTTC
Source organism: Ondatra zibethicus (assembly GCA_004026605.1). Taxonomy (NCBI): domain Eukaryota; kingdom Metazoa; phylum Chordata; class Mammalia; order Rodentia; family Cricetidae; genus Ondatra; species Ondatra zibethicus. Next base: position 77,837 of record PVIU01007143.1, on the reverse strand, counting down.
AGGAAAAGGGGTTTACTTCATTACAGCTTGTAGCCCATCAACCAGGGCAGGAACTCAGGCAGGGAAGGAACCTGGATTCAGGAAGTGATGGAGCAGCCATTGAAGAGTGCTGTTTTTGGTTTGCTTCCCATGGTTTACACAACCTCCCTTCTTATACCATCCAAGATCATCCACCCAGGGTTGGCACCACTCCCTGTGAGATAGACCCACCCACATCAATCACTGATTAAGAGAATGACTACAGGCTTTTCCACAAGGGAAAATCTGAGGGATAGGACATTTTCTCAATTAAGGTTTCCTCTTCCCAAATGACTCTAGCTTGTGTCAAATTGCCATAAAACTAGCCAGCACAACTGACCCCTCGTCAATTTAATACAAATTACCATTAAATCATAACTTTCCCTTTCTTGTTGTCTCAAAGATGTCCTGTTAATATTAATATGACAATATAAATCATAGTCTATAGTTTAAAAGTCCCATAGTCTAACATTTTTAATTTTCCAAAAGTTTACTCTCTTTAAAGTATCTAAAGTCTTACCAGGCATTGGTGGCATATGCCTTTAATCCCAGCATTTAGGAGGAGAGGCAGGTGGATCTCTGAGTTCGAAGCTATCCTGGTCTATGGAACAAGTTCCAGAACACCAAGGCTACACAGAGAAACCCTGCTTTAAAAATATTATATATATATATATGTATGTATGTATATAATAAAGTCTCTACAAAACACTAAAAGTCTAAAACACTCAAGGTCTCATAACTATGGGTTCTTGTAAAATTAAAAAGAGTTAAATACTTTTTTATTCCAAGATGGAAGAATCTGAGCACAGAGCAAAACCAGACTGAACAGTCTAAATAACTATGTCCAGTGCCTGGAATTCATTTGCAATCTACTTGGCTCTAGGGATCATAGACAGTCACTTTCCTTGCTCTGCCCTTCATAACATATGTGATTTGTCTCTTGCTCAAATCAGTTCCACTCCACAGCTGCTCCCATCCTTGTTTGGCTAAATGTTCACTAATAGCCTTTGTTATAAAGGCACCATAACCAAAACCACTTGAGGAGGAAAAGGTTTGTTTCATCTTAGAGCTTGTAGTTCACCACTCAGGAAAGTCAGGGCGGGACCTGGAGGCAGGAGCTGATGCAGAGGCTATGAAAGAGCACTGCTTCCTGGCTTGCTCCCCATGGCTTGCTCAGCCTGCTTTTTTTTATACTACCCAGGATCACCTATCCAGAGGTATCATCTCTCACATTGATCTAGGCCGAACACAACAATCACTAACAATAATAATAATAATGATGATGACTTGCCCACAGATTTGCCTACAGACCAGTCTGATGGAAGCATTTTCTCATTTGAGGTTTCTTCTTCCCAGATAACTCTAACTTGTTTCAAAATGGCAAAAAAGAAAAAACCCTAACATATTACTCTTTTCTGCTTAAACCTTTCTACATAGTATTTCCCTGACTTTCATTTTGCCTATACTCCACTTTTCCCCAACCCTTAATATATATACCCCTTATGACCTTTTCAGTTTCTTGTTTCCCCATGCACTCTAAATAAAACACAAAGCAAGAGATTTGAAGCTGGGATCCACAGATGAGAGAGAGAGAGAGGCAGAGAGAGACAGAGAGAGGCAGAGAGACAGAGAGAGGCAGAGAGAGAGACACAGAGAGGCAGAGACAGAGAGAGAGATAGAGAGAGAGACAGAGAGATAGAGAGACAGAGACAGACAGACAGAGAGACAGAGAGAGAGGCAAAGACAGAGAGAGAAAGACAGAGAGAGGCAGAGAGACAGAGACAGAGAGAAAGACAGAGAGAGAGGCAGACAGAGAGAGACAGAGAGATAGAGAGACAGAGACAGAGAGACAGAGAGAGAGGCAAAGACAGAGAGAGAGAAAGACAGAGAGAGGCAGAGAGACAGAGAGACAGAGACAGAAAGACAGAGAGAGGCAGAGAGAGAGGCAGACAGAGAGAGACAGAGAGAGTGACAGAGAGAGAGGCAGAGAGACAGAGAGAGGCAGAGACAGAGACAGAGAGAATGTGGCATTTGTCTCTCTAAGTTTGGGTTACCTCATGCAGTATAATTTTCCGGTTTCACCCAATCACTTGAAAATATCATGATTTAATTTTCTTTATAGCTGGATGAAATTCCATTGTGTATTTGTACCACATTTTCATGATTCATGCATCAGTTGATGAACATCTAGGATAATTCCACTCATAGCTCTTGTGAACACAACATCAATAAAGATGGATGTACATGTATGTCTGTAGGAGGAATAAAGTCTGTGATATATGTATTCAAGAACGGTAAAGCTGGGTCACACAGCAATTCTACTTGTAGGGGGTTTTGTTTATTTTGGGTTTTTGTTGTTTTGGGTGGGGGGTAGGTTTGTGTGTGTATAGAAACCTCCAACTGTCACACTCCAGTCAGGCCAAAAAAGAAAAAAAGAAAAAAGGAAAGAAAAAAAAGAAACCTCCAACTGATCTCCAGAGCGACTGCACTAATTTACATTCCCACCAACATTCTTGTCAGCACTTGTTTGTATTCATGATGAGGTCCATTCTCAGTGGAATGAGATTGAATCTTTGTCCTAATTTACATTTCCCTGATGGCTAAGGGCACTGACCATTTTAAAAAGTGTTTATCAGCCATTTATATTTATTCTTTTGAGAAATCAGTTCCATAGTCTTTTTTTTTTTTTCTGAGACAGGTTTACTCTGTGAAGTCCTGGCTGTCCTGGAACTAGCTCTTGCGGATCAGGTTGGCCTTGAACTCACAGAGATCCACCTGCCTCTGCTTCCCGAGTGCTGGGATTAAAGGCATGCACCACCATGGCCTACTAATTCTTTATATGTTCTAAACTGAAAATTCTAGATTAGTCCTCTGTCAGATGTGGCAAAGATCTCCCATTCGGTGGACTTCTTTACTGGGTGGGTGCATTTTTGCTGAATATAAGATTGTTAGTTTCACAAGATCCCATCTGTCAGGTGGTGGTCTTATTTCCTACACTACTGCAGTCCTGTTCAGAAAGCCCCCAGCTGTATTCAGAAGCTGAAGCATAGGCTCTACTTTTTCTCCAGCAGCTTCAGGGTATCAGGTCTATGTCAAGATTCTTGGCTTATTTAGAGCACAGTGTGTGTAGGATGAGAAACAAGGATCTAGTTTCTTTTTTCTTTCTTTTCTTTTTTTTTTCTTTCTTATTTTCATGTGGAAAGCCTGGTGTCACAGAACCATTTGTTTAGAATGCTGTCTTTTGGAGCTAGGGATGGCTCAGTAGTTAAAAGCACTTGTCCTTACAGAGGATCAGGTTTGATTCTCAGCACCCACACAACAGCTCACAACCATCTATAACTTCGTTCTAGGCAATCCAATGCCCACTCTGTCCTCCATGGACACCAGGCACATATGATGTATAGACATACATGCAAACAAAACACTCATTCAAATAAAATAAACAAATCTGAATTTTTTCTCTACTGTATATCTTTGACATCTTTGTAAAAAAAATCAGGTAGCAATAGGCACATACACTTTCATCTGGGTCTTTTTTTCTATTCCATTGATCTATGTCTCTATTTATATGCCAGTGCCATGCTGGTTTTATCACTATGGCTCTGTAGTATAATTAGTAATCAGGTATCTGATGCCTTTAGAAGCATTGCTTTGGTTCAGTATTGCTTTAGATATCTTTAGACTTTTGTTTTCCATATAAATTTTGAGAGTTTTTTCTGTGAAGAATTTTTTAATTTTTAAAATATTAACTGTATGTGTTTGTGTGTCTGGGTGTGAATACATGCGTGTGAGTGTAGATGCCCATGAAAACCACGGGTGGATGACAGATGCTTGTGAGCCTCCTGACATGGATGCTGAGAACTGAAATCTGGTCATCTGCAAGAGCGGTACCTGCTCTTAATATCTGAGCCATCTCTCTAGCCCCTGTCCTAGAATTTAAATTGCGATTGAACTAGATTTTTAGATTGCTTTGGTGAGATGACTATTTTCACAATATTAATTTTTCTGGTCCATGAAAATGGAGATCTTTCCATCTTCTAGCATCTTGTTTAAAGTTATACAGTTTTTGATTTCTTGACTAGGCTTATTATCAGGTATTTGTTCAAATGTGTGTATGGCTATAGTGAATGAGATTGTTTCCCTGGTTTCTTTTTCAGTATGTTTACCACTAATGTGTTGAAAATCTACTGGCCTTTTGTGTTAATTTTTTATCTCAAAAGAGTATATCAGCACTCAAACATTTCTGCTGGCGTCTTCGGGGCTTTTATGTATAGAATCCTATCCTATGCAAACGAGGACGTTTTGCCTTCTTCCTTTCCTATTTGTATCTTCTTTATTTCAAACTTCAGCTTCAAACACTGTACTGAATAAAGTCGAGTAGCCACCCATATGTTGTTCTAATCTTAGTGCCCTGAGTTTTTCCCCATTTAGCAAGGTATTTGCTACCCCTTATTATATTGAATTACACTCCCTCCATCTTTAGATTCTCTACTTTTACCAGAAAGGGTAAATATTTTGGTTTGGATTTTGTCAAAAGTCTTTAGTGTATATTGGGTGAAATAATCTCATGAATTCAATCTTTGAGTCCACTACATGATGCATTGGTTATTGGTTTACATATCTTGAAGCACCCTGAATCTCTGGAATGGGGCCTTCTTAGTTATGATGAATGAGCTTTATGGCATGATCTCAAATTCAGCTTGCAAGTGTTTTAATGAGAATTTCTTCATCTATGTATGTTGGAACCCACAAGACTATACAGGGACTGCACAGCTGACAGACCAATAGGCAGATTCACAGGAAGTGTATACGTCCACTTCCATATGGAACAACCCATTTTGCAGAGCTGCGGGAACACCTGTCTTTTGGAAAAGTCACTGTCATATCTGTGGAAACCTTGTGAAGCCATGATTCTTCCCTTCAAAATAGGATTCATTCTGAAACACCTCAGCAGTGTGACGTCTGCAGGGAAAACAGGAGTGACCTTGCTCCATTCACCCACACCGTGAGGCCTTGGAGCAAGGTATTGGTATTCACTCTTTGTTCTAACAGTCAAATTTACAGAGTCAGTTCCACAAAATTACCTGCTAACAGACCACAGAGAAATGTCTATAGAAGACAGGCACTGAGCTGGAAGGCAGCATGCCCCACCTTTGCTAACAAACAAATCTGGGTGTACCCAAAGTTGCTTATCACAAAAGAGATTAGATGAGGAGAAAGGGTGAATCCAGGATTCAGGGTTGTTTAGTAACTTTATCTAATGATTTAGAATGTCAGGTATTTCCCTTGAATGCTGGTTCTTTCCTGGGTCAGGCCACCTGTTCCAGACTACTGCTTTGTCAGATACTACTTGCCCTCTTTGTGACTTCAATAGGTATCATTGTCCTTGCCTGTGGAATTTTCCAACTACGCCTGTAAAAACTAGAAACCTTGTGGAGATCAGCCCTTCTTCTTCTTCCACTCACTCCTTCTTCTACTTCTTCCCCTTACTCTCCTTCTTTCTTCTCCTTATTCTTCCCCTTATTTTTCTTCTCCATGCCCCTTCACTTCACTTTTGCCCCTCCCCACAAAAAATAAAGAATATGCAGAGCTAACATACTTGAATTAATTTTTTACCCTCAGATCCTTGCCTGCCATAGACATCCAATTCTGAGCCCTGAGGGGTACCGAGGCTGGTACTCAAGGCCCCCATATATGTATTCTCTGTGTGTGTGTGTGTGTGTGTGTGTGTGTGTGTGTGTGTGTGTGTGTGTGTGTGTGTGCATTAATCTGGTTTTAGGTATCAGGGTGATGCAAGCTCCACAAAGCATTTGGAAGCCTTTTTCTGTGGAATAATTTCAGCCGTGTCAGAGCTGATTCTTTTCTGGTAAAATTCTTCAGTGACTCCATCAAGGCTCTGTTCATGTGGGAGGCTTTTTGATACTGTTTTACTCTCAGTGCTTGTTATATACCTGTCTAAATTATTTATTTCATTTTGATTTAAATTTCACATATTGTATGCATCTAGAAGTTCATATATTTCTTTCAGATCTCCCAGTTTGGTAGAACCTATGTTACGGCAGTGGTTCTCGACCTTCCTAACACTGTGACCATTTAGAACCTCATGTTGTCGGACCCCCAACCATAAAATTATTTTTGTTGCTACTTCATAATTGCAATTTTTCTACTGTTATGAATTGTAATGTAAATATCTGCATTTTCTCATGGTCTTAGGGAACCCGTATGTAAGGATTTTTCAACCCCAAAGGGGTTGCGACCCACAAGTTCAGAACTGCCAGCTTAAGGCCTGTCTTGGTGATTCTCAGAGTTTCACTGGTGTCTGTCATAATGTCTCCATTCATTGCTTTGGGTCTTCTCTTTGGCTAACTAAGGGTTTGCCAAATTTGTTCATCTTTTCCAAACCAACTTTTCATCTAAATGACTCTTTGAATCGTTTTTCATTTCTTTTTTGTTTTTCAGCCTTGATTTTTATTATTTCTCCCCATAAACTATTCTTGCCTTTCCAAGGCCTTAAAATGCACCATTAAATGATGTTGATTTGGGTGCTATCTGATGCCTTCATGTAATTGCTGAGCACGATAAATTTTCTTCTTAAGACTGCCATTGTTTCACCCCATATTTTTAAAATGCTATGTTTTTATTTTCATTCAATCCTAAAAAAATTAATTTTATTCTTGATTTAGTCATCTTTCGGTAGTTGTTGTTTAATCTCCATTACTATATATCTATCTTTAGCTTTATATATATATGCATATATACATACATACCTACATACATACATACACACAAACACACACCAATAGCATTATTCCATCATGGCCAGATAAAATGCAGGAAATTATTTCAGTTTTTCTGTATTTGTTGAGATTGACTTTATGCCCTAATAGGCGATAAATTTGGAGAAAGTTTGAAGTAAAATGTCCTGTAGATATCTACTCAGTCTATTTGACTTATGATGTCATTTAACTACAATACTTCTCTGTTTCATTTTGTCCAGATGACCTATCTATTGGTGAGAATGGGATGCTGAAGTTGCCCACAATTATTACACTACTGTTAATCTGAATTTGTTTTGCAAAACTTGACACACCTGAATGTACTATGTATGTAATGGTAAAAATAAAACAGTGCCATTTTGTGGCAGCGGGCCACAAGGGGCAGCAGGTCCCAGGCAGGGAACCACACGGTGGGTGAGAGACCTTGGCAGGTCAGCCGGTCCCATGAGGAGCAAGGGCGGGTGAGACACATAGGCATGCCATGCAAAGAAAGTGGGTATTTATTTAGTGGGTTATGGAGGGAAAAGGGAAAAGGGGAAGGGGAGGAGGGGGAAGGGGAGAAGGGGGAAGAGCAGAGACAGGGAGAGAGAGAGAAAGAAACAGAAGGGGGAGGGGAGAGGAGAGGAGAAGTTACCTCTTTGGGAGAGAGACAGAAAGGAAAGAGCTCAGGCTGGAAGTGGAAGGAAGATCTGCTTGCCTCAGCGGATGGGAAGGGAGTGGGCGGGGCTTGTCTCTTAAAGGGACAGGACAAATCATTACATTCCCATCTCTTTTTTATAATAAAAAGGCAGGAGGTTAGGCACAACAGATTAAAGAAATTGGAATAGCGGATTATCAAGACTGCTTCCTGCTTATTTGTGGGCGTCATCTTGGGGGGGCAACCTGAGAAAGCTGGGTGCTGGTCACATCCTGGGGTAGCTGGTCATTTTGCTCCTGTCTGGTGTTTGTGGTATGGAAATGTGTGGTGTCTGTTACACCTGTTTAAAGTATTGGCAGAACAGAGGACAAAGTTAATTTTGGAAAAAAATTTTTTAGGACCAGGGAATTGAGAGGGATGTATATGACCTGTTTAAGGTGGATCCTTCAATTCGGCTCCCTGGAACTCACAAGAACTTTTTGGATTTGTGAAAACATAAGTTTTAGCATATTTATGTCAGAATGACTGTGACAGACGTTTTGCTCAATGAAAAGTATTTTAAGACTATGAAAGGCAGCATGAAGAGAATTTTGATAGTGTGCACTTGTCCTCACACCTTTATAACTTGCAGGTACACACCTTAATAACTTGTATTTGTATTTTGCTGAAATTTGTTTGGTGAGGTTGTACTTTTAAACTGAAAAAACTCTCAACTGTCAAACTGCATCAGAGATCTTTGAGAAGGATAAAATTTTACTTGAGTTATTGATTAAAAATGACAGAGAACTTACTTGGTTGGCACCTAGAGCTACTCTTCAGGGTCCTTCATGGTCACTGAGGGTCATATTTTTCTTTTGCTGTTTAGCGCAGGGCCTGCCAGGCTCTAGAAGATCCTGTGGGCTAAGAAATATGTAGGAAGACAAGCCTAACTTGACCTGAGCAGCTAGGCTTCCGGTGATTCTGTCCACTGTCTGGAGATCTTTAGTTTGGATGAAAGGCAGTTTTGCCCAGTTCAGTGCTTGGCAGTTGAAACAAATTGCAGATGGATTTTGTTTTATGCCCATTTGTCTTCTGTCTTCTTTGGAGGAAATAGAGTGCTGCTGCTAGAAGCCAACCTGTTTCTTTTTGTTTTGAAAAGTTTTTTATTAATTAAATATTTAAACACCACATTCCCCAGATCTCTGAGCAGTTGAGGGCTGTTTAGTAGGTGTAACTACAGTATAGAATCTACCTGGAGAGCTGGTTCTGAGTTTGACTGTAATGGCTCTCAACTCAACAGGTAAGAATTACACTCATGAAAAGACAGAAAGAAGAAAAAACTGCTTGCAATAGAAGGTTAACAGCAGAACTGACAATACTAGAAAACAGATCAATATATTTTAAATCAGGGTTAGATTACATATATAGTATTTTTTTTGTAAAAGACTTAAAAGTACATACCAATTTAAAACATGAGACTTATAGTTTTTGTACTCTGGAATGAGATACAATGAACAGACAATTATAACATCTAACAGTAAACATAGGTGTATTTAAGTCACACACAGTGAACAGGAATTGGGCAAAGTGGATGCTCTTGGTGGGCCCTACTAAAGGCATGCCACTGCACAAAATACACATGTAACAGAGTCAGCATCAGGAAACCAGGCAGGGAATACCTCAGTAAAGATGGTGGGACTTGGTCACCTGGTTTGGCCCTCAGTTAAGATGGTGGTGAAGTCACCTGACTTCAGTTAAAATGGTGGTAAGGTCACCTGACCTCAGTCAAAATGGCAGTGGTCACATGTTGTATGGAGAAGCCACATTTTTTGAGCCACAGGAGTTTTAAACATAATAACAAGAGGGACTAGAGGCAGCCAGGCGGTGGTGGCTCACACTTTTAATCCCAGCACTCAGGAGGCAGAGGCAGGCAGATCTCTGTGAGTTCGAGGCCAGATGGTCTACAAGAGTTAGTTTCCAGGACAGGCTCCAAAGCTACATAGAAACCCTGTCTCAAAAAACCAAAAGAGAGAGAGAGAGACCTAGAGGCATGATTTGCCCTGTCACCGAGTGGCCACACCACAAGCCACGGCAGAGAACAAAGGCTGGAATTCAGAACAGCTGCCTCGCTAATCTTGTTGGTTCCATGGGACCAGCGGTAGTGGTGGCAGGGATAGAATAGAAGGAATGGGATTGAGAGGAAAAGAGCATTTTTAGATGGGTGGGGAAGGGGCTGCTCAGCAAAAAGAAAAGCAGAGCCGCTGGGACACTGGCAGAGTGTTTACAGGCAGGTGGCTGATGGTTCGAGGGTTTATATTTCATAGGTGAAAACAGCAAACGAACACCGCAAGACCTGTAGAAGAACCTTCTACTCTCTCTGGGAAGCCAGAGGCTAGAGAACAGCAACACCTATAGGAAAACGTCTTTTCTCTACAGGTGGGGTGTTGATGAAGCCTGACTGGCCCCAAACTGGGTGACTCTGAAGCCAGAGAGGCTAGAGGCCACTCCGAACAGTCTCTCATGGCGGGGCCACTTATGAGTGGTCCAAAAGAAAAGAAAAGAAAAAAGAAAGAAAAATCGGAGGGACCCTGGGCCCCAAAGCAAACACACTGCTCAGCATGTGCATTGCTAGCATGGGTGGATTATCCTGGGTCATCCAATAACACTTTTAGCTATGGGAAGCAACCATAGATGAATATCAGTGAAGGGCTCAACCATAGCTGTGAAGGCTGTGGTTGGGGGCAATACAGTTAAGCTGACTGGAAGGGGGAAACTCACCACTGAAGCTACTGGTGTGAATAGCGGTTGGCATTCAGACAGATAGAACGTGGGGCTGTTGTAAAGAAACCTGGTTTCCAAACCCAGGGTTCCACATGTCCTCAGCCGGCCCACCTGCGGGCTGGAGGGAACATGGAGAGAGCATGGCTGAGTCATGAGCACCAATGTAATGGTAAAAATAAAATCCTTCCATTCCCCGAGGGGTGGGAGTGGGCAGCAGGCCACGAGGGGCAGCAGGTCCCACAAGGAGCCATGGCAGGTAAGAGATGGAGATGCATAGGCATGCCATGCAGAGAAAGTGGGTATTTATTTAGTGGGTTATGGAGGGGGAAGAGAAAGGGGGGAGGGGAGAAGGGAGAAGAGCAGAGAGGGGGTAGAGAGAGAGGAGAGGGGAGAGAGATGGAAAGAGCTCAAACTGGAAGCAGAAGGAAGATCCACTTGCCTCTGCAGATAGGGGTGGGAGTGCATGGGGTTTGTCTCTTAAAGGGATAGGACAGATCATTACAATGTATATGGTTAAAACTGTAATATTCTATTGGTGAGTTCTGCCATTGATGGATACAAGGTGACTTCCTTTTTCTCTTCTATTTTTGGACTGAAGTTAATTTTGTCAGATAGTAAAGTAGCTATGCCTGCTTGTTTGGCTCCATTTTCTTGAAACACCTTTTCCTATTTTATTCTAAGGCACAGCTATGTCTGATGGTGTGATGAGTTTCACGGCCACAGGAAAAAGATGGATCTTGCTTTCTAATTCAATCTGCCACTTAGGAACTTAGGGCCTTTAATGTTCAGAGCTATTATTGAAAGACATGTTAATTCCTCTAATTTTTTTTGACTGTGCAGTATTTTCTTAGACCCCTTTTGGCGAACTGTCCTAATGTTGCTTGTCTTTCTCCCGAGTACTCCTTTACAATCTGGAGTACCCTTCCAGTATTCTTGGTAGAACTGGCTTAGTGGCCATACATTCCTTAGTCTGTCTTTAACATGGAAACCTTTTATTTCTCTTCCAATTTTAATAAATAATTTTGCTGAGTTGTGTTCTTTAAAAACTCAAAATATGTCTTCTCTGGCCCGTTTGGTTTTAATGTTTTCTATTAAACAATCAACTGTTGTTCTGATGGTCTGCCTTTATAAATGACTCAACCTTTTTTGTAGCTTTCAATACTCCCCCCCCTTTTATTTTTTAAACTCATTCAGTGTAATTAGTGTTTTGCTATAATATGTTATGAAGGTTTCCTTTTCTGGTCCTGTCTGTCTGATAGTCTGTGTGCTTCTTGTACCTGGATGGACTTCTTTCTCTAGGTTTGGGAACTTTGCATCTATGAAATATAAAGGAAGATTTAATGTGTTTGTGTTTGTGTGTGACAGAGAGAGAGAGATAGACAGAGACACACACAGAGAGAGGTGCAAGTGTCTGAAGAGTCCCCAGGACTGGAGTTACAGGTGATTGGGAGCTGCCTGACCTAGGCTGGAGACTGAACACAGGTTCTCTAGCAGAACTGCAAGTGTTCTGTACCTGCTGATCCATCTCTCTAGCCCTCTTGCATGATCTTATTGAAAATATTTTATATGAATTTAGAATAGAGATTCCTTTTTATGGCCATGATTCAAAACTGAGATCTTTTCATGGTTTAAAATAACTCTCTTGTCCTGATACTATTTTTTAAAAGGGTTGTTGACCTTTACTGAATGATCCAATTCTTCTACCTTCTCTTCAGGTCCTAATACTCCATTTTCTACATGCTCCATCATATTGGTGAGGTTTTTCCATTGAAATTTTCATTTCCAGAATGATTTTAGTTTAGTTTTTCTTCAGAAATTCTCTTTATTGAGTTATACTTTCATAACTTTAATCAACTTCCTTATTCCATTTAGTTCTTTTTGTTCTCTTGGAGAATATTCATGTCTTCTTTGAGTTGTTTAGACATAGCTAATTCTAATCATTCTAATTTCTTAGACATTCTTTCAAGTTGTTCTCATTGGGGGACAGTACAATGGTATTAGTCAGTTTGGGGGACATATTGTCTTAGGTTTTTGTGTGTTCTTTTTGTTTCTATGATGATACCCATCTGGTGTTAGTTTGTTGATTAGGTCTTTCTTTTCTCTTCATCCCTCCCTCCCTCCTTCTCTCCTTTTCAATTTACCTTTCTTCCAGTGGAGGTATTTGCACTATCCAGGAGAGGATTGAGTTGCATGGGTTTGTAATATTGTTCTCCTCTCTAGGATGGGTATTTAGGGCCTGAGGATCTAACCATGCTATTCCTCTGAGAGTCTACTACAGTCTGAAATACCAGGTCACTATCCAAAAATCAAAACACTCCTGACTGGTCCTTGCCTTTGCTACAGTCTAATATGAGAGTTCCCATCTGGACACCTTACCCTGGATATGCTTTGGTCTGATAACCACTTCCTAAGTCCCCTACACTTGTTGCATAACTCCATACACCTGGGCATCTTACTTTTCGTTATCTCCAGCTCTCTCCCTGGTCCACAGCTTCTGCTAAATGAAAAGGGACCTGTGAACCTGGCCATTTTACCATGGGTCATCTCTAGCCTTCTACCACATCTATCATGAGATTCCTGGCACCTTAGTACCTTAGCCTAGGTCAGCTCTGGCATCATCCCCAGATCCACAGCTTCTCCCCCATGTTGTAGGACTCTCCATGACTAAGTGCCTTGCCCTACACTAACTCCATGCCCTTATTGGGTTCAACACTTCTATCCAAATTCTCTGTTTTCCTCATTTTAAAACTTTTTCTTATAGAACACTCATCATTTTTAACTTTTTGGGTGATTCATTGATATCTTTATTAAGGACCAGTTCTGGGTATTTATCTTATTCCTTTGATTGAGCCATGCTCCTTTGCATTGTCATATGTTTTGTTTGTGTCTTCAACTCAAAGCAAATACCTTCTTTTTGGGTGTACTTGCCATAGGGATGCATGCTCAGCTCACGCATCTTGATGCTGTGTCATTTCCTCATGACAGAGCTTTCCTGGTTTAGTTTTCAGTCTTATGAGTCCTTCCTCCTTCTTGGGCATATATTCAATACTGGAGGTTCTCTGTCACTAGAACAAACCCCTGTGCTCTTAATTACTCTCAACAATCCCAAAACAGTCAAGGGATGCCTATTCTCCTTCAACACTCCAATTCAGATGAATCAGAAAGCAATCTCTCCATCAGCCACCAGGAAGCTGAAAAGCTGTCAGTCTGTTTCACTCTTTTCTTTGCCTCTGAAAGAGGAATTCAAGAGTTGATTTTCTCTGGGAGGAAACTGATTTGCTGACTCTGAGGGAGGGCTAGAACATATAAGCCTATGTCATTGCAGCTGGCTGTTTTAGGGTTTTTATTGTTGTGAAGAGACACCATGACCGTGGCAACTTTTTAAAGTAAAACATTTAATTAGGGTGGCACACTTTGAGCTTCAGAGGTTCAGTCGATTATCATCATGGAGGGGAACATGGTGGCGTGCTGGCAGACATGGTGCTGGAAGAGTAGCCGAGAGTCCTACATCTTGCAGGCAACAGGAAATTGACTGAGACACTGGGCAGTATCCTGAGCCTGTAGATGCCTTAGAAATCGGACAAACACTGAAAGCGGGATTTTTAAATTTGCCTGTAGTTTTTTCTTGTGTGTAAGAAGATAATATGTCTCGCCCTTGCCTCAGTTGGGTCTCTATAGTGTCATCTTTCTTTATCCACTCCTAGATGTGCTGGTCACAGATCTTTACGCTCTACATTGGGTTAAGGATGTCCTCCTCCATTGCTAGTGTGATTTTAAAAATGTTTTTTTAATTTAAAATATTTTTCCATAGAATACATTTTGATCATTTTCCCTTCCCCAATTCTTCCCTGATCTTCCCTACCTCCCTAACCTCCCAACACTATGTTCTCTCTGTTTACCTCTCTCTTAAAAATGAAAACAAAACAATTTTAAAAAACCACATGCACACACACCAAAAAACTCACAAAACTGAAAATAAAAATCAACAAGCAAAAGACCAATAAGTAAAAAAAGAATTTAAAAATACCAAACAAAGCAAAATGAGACAAAATTTCTTTTAAAAAAATCCTATTGGCGGTTGGAGAGCTGGCTCGGTGGTTAAGAGCACTGGCCGTTCTTTCAGAGAGCTTGGGTTCAATTCCCAGCACCCACATGGCAGCTCACAACCATCTGTAACTGCAGTCCCAGGGCATCTGACACCTTCATACCAATGCACATAAAATAAAGTTAAATACATTATTTTCAAAAATACTATTGAGTTCATTTTGTGTTAGCCAACTAGTTCTGGGCATGAAGCCTGTCCTGAAGTATAGTTAATGTATCCAGGGAGATATCCTTTTAGGACTAAGTGCTCTGAAGGTGTTCATTCTGCACACTGTCCAGAGTTTAATACTTATATTCTGGGCAATATATCCATTGGAGAAAACTGGTTTTTCCTTTGCCAGCAGGTATCAATCGCAAACAGCTTCTTGCTTGAGGGTTGAAGTCCATGTCTATTTCCCCCACTCAGTGCTGGCGCCCTATCTGGTTCAAACCTGCCCAGGTCTGGTGCATGCTCCCATGATCTCTGTGAGTTCATACACTCACGATCCTGTTGTGTCTGGAAGACGCTGTTTCTTTAGAATCAATGTTAGACTCAGGCTCTTAGAATATTTCCATGTCCTCTTCCTCATAGATCCTTGAGTCTCGAGGGGAGGGGTTAGTGGAGACATCCCATTTAGGACGAAGTGCACACTGTCCAGTTGTGGGTGTCTGCATTTGTTCACATCTACTGCAAGAAGAAGCTTCTCTAGTGATGGCTGGAGTGAGCAACTGATCATGGAGATAGCAGAATGTCTTTAGCAGTCAGTTCACTGCTATGTTCCTTTAGCAGAATAATAGTATTTCACCTATACCCATGACCTGTCTAGACTCAGGTTCTTGGCCACTTTAGCAGTGTCAAGTATGAATCCCATTTCATATAGTGAGCCATAAACCCAATCGGAAAGTGGTTGGTTACTCCCATAACATTTGTGCCACTATTGTACCAGCATGTCTGCAGGCAGGTTACTATTGTGAGTCACAGACTTTGTAGCTCAGAGATATTGATGATTATCTCTTTCCTTTTATAGTGCAGGTTCCTTCTAGTACCATGAATGATAATCAGTAGAGGTAAAGCTTCTAGCTATGTCCCAACCTGACACACACACACTATACATACATACATACATACATACACACATACACACATACACACACACATACATACATATACATATACAGTAGTAGCTTTCCATACAGTTTTTCAAATGGCCTTTAGCATTAGTTGTCCCTCCCCATATTCTGTCCTTTACCCTTCTCTCCCAAGCCCTCAGTATTTATTATATTCTTTCCCCTTTGTCTCTCTGTAATAATATGTAATAAAATCTTTATCACAGGGAGAGGCTGTATTATTTTAGATGCTGACTCTGTTTTCCACCCAACTGGAAACCCCAACTTGCATCTAATAAGATCACACAGTTTCTGTCCTTGAGTCTGTTTATGTTGAGAGTATGGTTATTGATTTATGTATGTTGAACCATCTGTTTGTCTCTGGGATGAAACTGACTTGTTCATGTTGGATAATCTTTTGGATGTGTTCTTGAATTTAGTTTGCAAATATTTTATTGAGTATTTTTGCACCCATGTTCATTACAGGTAATGGCCTATAATATTCTTTTCAAAATTTTAGATGTATTTTATTCATTTACATGTATGAATGTTTTGCTTGCTCATGCTGTACATGCCTGGCACCTGAGGAAGTCAAAAGGCTTCAGATTCCCCTGAAACTGGAGTTACATGTGGTTGTGAGCCACCACGTGAATGCTGCAATCAAATCCGGGTCTTCTGAAAGAGAAACAAGTGCTTTTAACCATTGAACCATCTCTCCAGCCCTGTATTTTTCTGTTGGATCTTTGTCTGACTTTGGTAACTGGGTGGTCCTGGCTTTGTAAAAGAATTTGAAAATGTTACTTTATTTTCTGTTTTGTGGAATAATTTGGAGAGTATTGTTGTTAATTTTTGAGGGTTTTGTAGAATTCTGCACTGAATCCCTTTAGCCCTGGGCATTTTTTAGTTGGTAGAGTTTTATTTTATAATACATTTTAGTTAAAATAGAATTGCATCACTTGGCCCCCTCCCTTTCCTCCCTCCAACTTCTCCCATACAACTTCACTTTCAAACTGATAACCTCTTTTTCCTTTCATTATATGATTATTTTTGTTATACAGAGAGTGAGAAAAAGAGAGAGAAATAGATAAAATGCACAAATATATAAATGCAATCTGCTGAATTTGTTTTATTGTTTATGTGCATATGGTTTGGGGTTAATCACTTGTATTGGATAACCAATAAGGGGGCTCATGCCCAGGAAATGCTAACTCTCCCTCAGTTGAAAGAGTTTTATTTACTGTTTCTAGTTGACTGAATGTCATGGGTCTATTTAAAATATTTATTTCATTTTGACTTAGCTTGGGCAGACCATATCTCGAAATTTATTCACTTCTTTTATATTATCCAG
Organism: Ondatra zibethicus; assembly: GCA_004026605.1. NCBI lineage: Eukaryota > Metazoa > Chordata > Mammalia > Rodentia > Cricetidae > Ondatra > Ondatra zibethicus. Next base: position 61,108 of record PVIU01007143.1, on the reverse strand, counting down.
TTTGCTAAACTATATATAGTATATCCTTATGATTCTGTTATAATAAAGTTATAATTATCTGTTACACGGCTGATGTCTTTGTAATGTCTCCCTTTCATCTCTAATAATATTTATTTGGGTTCTCTCTCTCAATTTGGCTAAAAATTCGCCAATCATTTTTGTTTTTTCAAAGAACAAATTCTTCATTTAATTATTTCTTTGTATGATTTGACTTTATTTCTTTTTCAATTAATTTCAGCCTTGAGTTTGATTATTTATGTCTACTCTTTTGAGGTATTGATTCTTGTTTTTCTAAGGCATTCAAGTATATCATCATTAAGTTATTAATTGAGAACTCTTGAAGTTTCTTTTAATGTAGACACTTAGAACAGCACATTTTCCTCTTAAAACTGCCTTCATGGGACTGGAGAGATGGCTCAGTGGCTAAGAGCACTGGCTGCTTTCCAGAGGACCTGGGTTCAATTCCCAGCACTCACATGGCAAGTCACAACTGTGTGTGATTCCAATTCCAGGGTATTTGGTACCCATACACAGACATACATGCAGGCACAACACCAATGCACATTTAAAACAAAAAACAAAAACTGCTTGCATAAGGGCCACAAATTTTTGGCATGTTGTGTTTTCATTTTTATTCTTTTCTAGAAATTTTAAATTTCCATTCTTGATTCAGTATCATTCAGTAGTGTGTTGTTTAATTTCCATGAGTTTGTGTACTTTCTGTAGTTTCTATTGCTGTTGACTATAGCTTTATTCTATCGTGTGCAAACAGAAAGTAGTGTATGGTGTTAATTTTTCCTATACTTGTTCAGACTTGCTTTGTATACTAATATGTGCTTGAATTTGGAGAACATTCCCTTGGGTGGTAAGAAAAATATGTATTCTTTGGTATTTGGGTGAAATGTTCTGTAGATATCTGTTAAGTCAATTTGATTTATGATATCATTTCATTCCAGGGTATCTCTGTGGATGTGATGTGTTGAAATCAACATCTATCACTGCATTGGGATCAGTGTGATTTTAGCTCTAATAATACTTCTTTTATGTCCCTGTGTTTGGTGCATATATGTATGTATAGGACTGTAATAGTCTGTTGGTGCAATTTTTCTTTGATGAGTATGAACTGTCCTTATCTCTTCTGACTATTTTTGGTTTGGTGTCTATTTTGACAGGTGTGTTTCTGGGTTCTATTTCTGGAATACCATTTCCCATACTTTTACCATAAGGAAATATCTATCTTTGATGGTGAGCTTTCTTTGGGACATCAAAATATGGATCCTCTTTTCTAATCCAGTCTGTTAGTCTGTATCTTTTTGTTGGGGAATCAGAACCATTAATGTTCAGTTAATACTGAGTGATGTGTATTAATTCTTGTCATTTGTGAATTGTGTATTTTCAAATCTCTCTCTCTCTCTCTCTCTCTCTCTCAGGTTTTCAAGACAGAATTCCTTTGTGTGGCCCTAGCTGTTCTGGAACTCACTTTGTAGACCAGACTGACCTCAAACTCAGAGATCCACCTATCTCTGTCTCCCAAGTGTTGGGATTAAAGGTGTGTGCCACGACACCTGGTCATCAAATCTCTTTGGATTATGTTTTGGCATTGCTCATTTGTTCCTGTGACCTCTTGAGCTCAGGATGAAGTAGTCCTTCTAATACCTCTATAGAGCTGGCTTTGTAGTTACAAATTCCTTTAATTTTTTTTATCATGGAAAGTTTTTATATCTCCTTCAATTTTAGTAGATAGTTTTTGTCAGTATAGTTTGAGTTGACAGTTGTGGTCTTTCAGGACTTGGAGTCCATCTTTTCAGACCTTTCTAGCTTTAAAAGTTTCTGTTGAATAATCAGGTGTTATTCTAATAGGCTTTACTGTATAAGTGAATTGACTTTTCTCCCTTAAGCTGCCAATATTTCCCTTTAGTCTGTGTTTTTCATTTTTTAACTATAATACGCCAGGGAGAATTAGTTTTCTGGTCTTTTCTATTTGATGTGTTCTGGGGGATTCTCTGTGATCACCACTCCAGTAATGATCCAAGGAAGACAAGAAAGTAGTTCTGTTCAATATGACTAAGTAACCAAAGTTGGTTTCAACTTTGGGAGTCTGACCCCAAGTAGTTTATTTTAGGCATATTTAAGCATAGCCCAATTTGGTGAAAAATTTCCTGGTGATAAATAACTCAATCTTGTATGCACAATAAACCTTAAGACTGACTACATCAAAACTCTTTGTAAAGAACATGTGACATCTTTCATAAAGATAGGTTCTAGATACTGACAAACTCAAGAGAAGAGCCTGGGGAAAATCTGATGTGGTCTTGGCTACACATCGCAAAGGTCACCAGACTGCTCCCAGACTTCTGGGCAAAACAAAATAAAACAAAACAGAACAAAACAGTTTATACTTATACATCTCTCCCTTTGAGGGGATAACCCTGTGTGTTTAACATTCCTAGTTACCCTAGTACTTATCTGTGAGCACAGGACCTCTGTATCTCCACAGTGTGCTGTTGGCCTTATGTATATTGGTAGGCATCTCCTCCTCTAGGGTTGGGAAATTCTCTTCTAGGATTTTACTGAAGATATTTTCTGTGCCTTCAGTATGCCACTCCACTGCACCAATAATTCAGAGGTTGTGTCCTATCTCAATGTCCCCAAACTCTCCCATGTGCAATTCAGCTAAAAATTTTCATTGATATTTACTGTCCACGTCCTCCATCTCTGACTTTGTTTTCAACATGATCCATTTTGGGGGGAAGGCTTTCTGCCGAGGGCTAATTGGCTTATTGGGTTTTTCATTTCCTACATCATTTCAATTTGAATTTTCTTCAAAAGTTCAAACTTTATTTTCATGTCTTGGACTGATCCCCTTACTGCATTCATATCTTTGTCTTTGTCATGTCTGAGTTGTTTGATGTCTGGAAGTTCTTCCATGCTGTCCTTAGAGGCCATTGCTTTGGGATTTGTATTATTTAGCAGTGACATGTTATCTTATTTTGTGTTGTTCTTCTATATTGAGATTTGCACATCTGGAGTTTGTTGGGCTTTCTTTCCTCCTCCTCCTCCTTCTTCTTCTTCCTCCTCCTCCTCCTTTTTCTTCTTCTTCCTCTTCCTCCTCCTCCTCCTCCTCCTCTCTCTCTCTCTCTCTCACTCTCTCTTACTCAGTTGACCTTTCTTCTTTAAGCAGGGCAATGCTAATTTATAGCTGGGTTGGGATCTTAACTTCCTCTCTCTGTCTGGTATTTGGGGCTCCAGTCTCAATCTTGTGGGTCTTCTGTTTCTCTGCTACAGTCTGGTGCCTTCCACAGTGCTCAAAAAACCTGGCACAAGTTTCCCCTGACAGTGTGAACTGGAGGCCACAGTGTGTGGTCCAGGCCAGGACAACTGAAGGGTCCCAGACAGGATGCTAGAACTCCGAAATTCTGGGTCATAGGTGATGGCTGGAGATACCTGATGGGGATTGGGCTGGGATCTGGCAAGAGTGATGGGATGAGAAGGGGTGGGTATCCATGGTGAGTAGCCACAGGAGTGGTACAACCTGAATGGAGAGGGAAGAGAGAGAGAGTGAAAGTAGCCTATCTGGGTCTATGCCACAGGTGATGGATACAGGATGCCTGGTAGCAAGTGGAGTTGGAAGTCTGCTTTTCCGGTTTTATAGGGATCTTACAGGTAATAGTTCTTCTTGAGTCTCAGAAAGATTTCAAATTGAACCTTTAAATGATATTGGGAGTCTAAGATTGTGGGGGTCTTGGCAGTGGGGTGGTTATACCATGCTAGACAGAATTGTGGCCTTCTTACTATCATCGTCTTAGGTGTCAAGGTGATAAGGGACACAGCTGTGATGGTTAGCCTTACAAATGTAGTGGTAGCTAGAATCACCTAGAAGCCACATTTCTGGGCATATCCACGAGGGGTTTCCAGAAAGGTGTAACTGAGGAAGAAAGGCCCACCTGAATGTGGGCAGCACTGTCCCATAGGATGGGGTCTTGTGCAGAATTGAAGGGGACATAGAAGAAAGAGCACGAGCATTCTGCTTTCTGGGCTTGCTCCTTGACACCACAGACCAAGCAGCTTCCTCTCTAGTAACTTCCTCTGAACCACAGCTGCAAGAAGACTTTCCTTCCTTAAGTTGCTTTGTGTTGTATATTCTGTCTCAGCACACGAGGGCAACCCAGGTGTGAGCTTTGCTATCTGCTCTTTCTGTGGCCCTTGGGCTACTGGTCTTTTGTTTCATTATTGTGGTGTTGGCTTGGTTTTCTTCTAGTGTCTCTATGAGATTGCCTTCAAGTTCACCTTGACTCTTGGCTGCTGGGAACATCTTCATGCCGAATATTTCCATTCGATCCTGTAGTTTCCATGTCTCTGCCAAAATAATTCATCTAACCTCGCATATTGAAAGCTTTTCCTTTAAAGGTTTAATGTATTAGTGACTTTATTTATTTTTTTTTGGTTTTTCGAGACAGGGTTTCTCTGTAGCTTTGGATCCTGTCCTGAACTAGCTCTGTAGACCAGGCTGGTCTCGAACTCACAGAGATCCACCTGCCTCTGCCTCCCGAGTGCTGGGATTAAAGGCGTGCGCCACCACCGCCCAGCGAGTGACTTTTACATATTAGAAAAAAATAGCTTTTTTTCCTTTAAAAAAAAAATCAGGTAAAGGTAAATAAGTTTCATGCTGGAAGATGAATGCCCATCTCCTTCTGCTGGCTTTTTAATATTGTATCATATTTTAATTTAGTGTACGTTTGTGTATACATGGACTGCAATGCACACATGCAGACTAGAAGACAACTTACAGGAGTCAACTCTCTCCTACCATGTGGAGATCAAACTCAGGTCACCAAGCTTGGTGGCAAGCACCTTGATCCTCTGGACCATCATCTCTCCAGCCCTTCTGCTGCATCTTTAAGAGAGGTGTTCTCTTCACAAGTCAAGAGTTGAGCTGGGCACAAGGTTGGACACAGTGGTGTCCTCACCTCCCCATGTGACAGGGTTCCTGCTCCACATCACCCCGTGCTCAGGTGAGCGCTGCTGCGGGGCTGCATCCAGACTCAGCAGTGTCTACAGAGGGCTTTGCTGGGGCTCCTACAGCACAGTCTCACACAGAAGACCCTGTTCCCTCTCCCGGCTTACGACTGTGCCACTACAGATTATAGAAGGAGGCAAAGTGGAGTTGGGGGAGATGTTACCACAGCACTAGCAATCTCTGTTAAGACTCTGCACTCCTCCCTGTGGGCTCCTGGCAGGGTTCCTCTTATTGTTTCATCAAGTGTATAAAAAATGAAGTGTATGGTGGTCGATTCGCCTTGGCAAGCTGGTTCTCCCACCTGTCTGCTGCATTACTGGAGAGTCAGTTTTCCTCTAGTGCTTCGAGGTTCCCAAGTATAATATACATACATACATACATACATAGTGATCTGCATATACAGGCCATTCTCTCTCGTCTCACACTTCCCATAGCTTTTCCATGATCTGACTGCTTTGTGGTAGATTAAACTACAATGAACAAAAAAAAAAAAGAAAGAAAAGAAAAAAAACTAAAAATGAATGGGTGGCAAAAGGAAAGGAGTACGTGCGTATGGACAGTCACCATCTTCCATGCTCTTAGTTAAGCTTTCAAAGATGTTTTTGGCATCTGCGTTGGTTAGGGTTCTCTGAAGGAAGAGAACTGGTAGAATGGATAGACAGGCAGGTAGACGGACAAATGGACAGACAGACAGATGAGCTGCAGATGTAGACCCTGATGAAAGATGCAACAGTGGGGAAGGTCGGGGAGGAGGTGCTGTAAGCATGGAAGCAGGAGTCACAGATTTGGAGAGCCCCTTAAATCCAGAAAATTGGCCGCCGGTCAAGGAAGGAAGGTGTCCTCTCTAAGTCTGGCAGAAGTAAGAAGGCGTTGTCTATAGCTTCCACAAGTCCTGCTAGCTCCTTTATTTTGGGACTTCTGACCTCTGTAGCTAGACAACACAACACATTCAAGTTGTTTCAATCCTCCAGTTCCAGAAAGATCTGTCCCAACAATGGTAGGAATCAGGACACCTCCCTTCGAATTCTCTCCAAACTCCTGCTCAGCACATTTGGATTTCTTGCTTGATGGTGTCCAGATGTTCAGCTGCTCCCTCGGATCATCTGTCTCTTCACCCTTTCCCCTGGACACCTGGGGAGTTGGTTTGCACACATTTCCCATCTTTGTTCCACTGCTTCAATCTTGACCACGATGACTCCCATCACTCAGCCTTCTCTGCCGTTCCTTTCCCCAGCTTCTGCTCTGGTTGGGGGGCGACAGTATCTCCACCAATGTCTCTGACATGGTAGTTGTGACTCACTGAGAGTTTCCTGCAGGAGCAGCATTTGCTCTGCTTGGCCCTCCCATCACGCGGCTGTCATCTTTGCCTGCCCCCTCACAAAATAAATAAGTAAGTAAGTAAGTAAATAAATAAATAAATAGATAAATAAATAAATAAATAAATGGCAGGGTGTGCTCCAGATGCTGGCAGTGCTCCCTGCTGCCTCCAGCTGCTTACTCAGCCAGCCACTCCTCTTCCTGGGAAGGGTGGCATGACTGTCCTTGTCAGTGAGTCACACTAACCAGCAGCCCTCACTAGAGGGTGCCAGGGCACCTCTTCCCACACAGGGCCATGCCAAGGGCTTCTCTCTGGTGGGCACTGAGACTCCTCCCCAGTGCACTCCTTCTTAGTGAGACCCCTTTCTCATCTGGGGTCAGATTTCACACGCTGGACACCATGCCAACAAGAGCATTGATTCCTGGCCACTCTGGAAGCCAAGAAGCCCAGTAATCGAAGAGGCAATAGATTTGGTCTCTAGAGGTGTGCCTCCTGGCCCGGAAGCCCTCTGCCTGCTGTGCCCTCACATGCTGGGAAGCAGTGGGTGCTCCGTGGCCTCTCTTTCAAAAGGCTACTAATCCCCTTGATGAAGACTCCACCCTGGAGTGATCACCTACCACAGTTTCCAACACCACTGTCTTCGGGATTAGGTTTCACTGGAGACATCCAGTCTGTGCTCAATGGCTCTGCCCTGGTACAGACCCTGAGCTGTCAGGGTCTGTTTCTTTCTTTCACAGCTGGTGGGGCTGGGGTTAGAGACAAGTGGAGCCTCGTGCCACTGTTCTCTTTCATGTCCATACCCCTAAATGAAGCTCCTGCTCCACCAAGATTCTCACCATGACCCAGGGCTTCCAGCCCCTCTTGGTGCTTTTCTGAGTTGTTACCACCACCACCCACAACCACCACCACCTGTAGATGGAAGTTTTTGTCCCACCCAGTCCCACTGGTCCCAAAGAAACACACAGAGGCTTATATTAATTATAAACTGTTTGGTCTATTAGTTCAGGCTTATTATTAACTAGCTCTTACAACTTAAATTAATCCATAATTCTTGTCTGTGTTTAGCCACGTGGCTTGGTACCTTTTCTCAGTGCAGCATTCTCATCTTGCTTGCTCTGTGTCTGGGTACCAACTCCCTCTGGCCTTTCCTCCTCCCAGAATTCTCTTAGTCTGGTTGCCCTGCCTATATTTTCTGCCTGGCTACTGGCCAGTCAGCATTTTATTAAATCAGTACAAGTGACAAATCTTTACAGGGTACAATAACCACAGCAACCACCAGGACCCAACCACCACCACCACCACCACCTCCAAACCCTCCCTGCAAGCATACAGACTGCACCATCCCTGTTTAGGGTTGTACAGCTACAGTCTCATGTTTTCTTTCTGGAAGCCTGTGAAAGTCAGGGTGCCTACCTCCTCCTCCACTCTGCCTGTGGTTTTGCTTTTGTTTAACTCTGCAAGGGATATTGCTCTTCCCTCTGAGCACTCAAGCTGAGGCATCTCTCTCTCTCCTGAACATTCATCCTGGTAATTGCCATGCCCTAGTGACAGGTCTGCTTGTGGGAAGAGTTCCCTGACAAAGGCAAGGCACCCCACAAGTTAAGCCTCCTTGTCTCAGCCTTGGAGCCCCAGCCTAACACAGCCTACAACCATTGGCTAGTTCCTATAAGAGAAACATTGAAAGGAAAAGTATTGACTCCTAAAACCAAATTCTTAGCACAAAGGAGATTTATTTGCCCCAGAGGGACAGATGGCAGGGATAAGGGACAAAGACAAGAGATAGAGGAAGAGGGAGAAGGGAAAGGGAACAAAGGAGGAGAAAAGTGGCAAGGAAGAGTGTAAGGGGTATTTGTCCCAGGGGACAAAGGACTGCCTCTGGATATAGAGGACACAGATATGGCCCATAAGAAAATGGCAGTTTATAATGGTACGAGGGGAAACCCCATGTTAGAATTAGGTGCTTAATTTTAATTGGGTATGTTAATTAGATGCGCCAAAGGGGCTTTTAATTGCTGGACTTCAATACTTTGTTAGCTGGACCTTAGTGGTCAGCCTCAGGAGGATGGGGTGGCCAAATAAGGGAATAAACCTTGGGGGCTAGCTTCAGGAATGCAGTCTAATGGTTTGAGCAAATTAAAGGGAATAGGGAGAAGGGTATGGCCTGCCACAGCCATGCCTGCCACACTCGAGCTGATTTGAGTCCCTTCATTGACTGTCAATTCACTAAGAGTGGCAAATGAATAAAAACTTTGGCTATGGGATAAAAAAAAAACTGAATGCTTGTATTATTGGTTATGAGCCTAGCCTTTCATGGCAGAGCCACCTCTGGCCCAAGAAACTCTAACTCAATAGTAGCTTACACAAGCCACCCATGTAAAGACGCAGAAGCAAGAGCTGTCTACATACCAGGTGGTAGGTACAGAGGCTACATCACATTGAATATTTAGGGTCAACTTATCAGGTCTGGGTTATGTGTGGCTTCCATTCCCAACAAGGCCTCATGGTCCAAGACGACTAGTGTAGCTCCAACTGTCACATCTATACATCAGCCAGGAGTGGAGCATACTTTTATTACAGCCTTGGCTCTTAATGTATCATTCCATGTTACCCAGTGCTGAGTATAAGATTTCCTACCTAAAGAGTATGAGGCCATCCTGGGAAACAAACCAGAAGTGGCTGGCTGGATGGCTCAGGGGGTAAAGGGGCTTGCCACCAAAGCTAACCACTTAATATCAATCTTGGAAAGCCGCATGATAAATGAAAACAGACTCCCAAAAGTGGTCTTCTGACCTCCATATGTCTACTGTGGCATGTGTATGCCCCTCCCCTCAAAAAAGTTAACAAATATGATTTAAAGAAATAAAATTTAAGTTTCTTTTTTAAATTTTATTTTATGGGTGTGAATTGTTTGCGTGCATGTATGTGTACATTCAGACACACATGTATGCCTACATGTAGACACATGTATATCTGTGCACCACCTGTGTGCCTGGTACTCCCAAAGGCCATAAGCAGAAGAGGGTGTCAGATCTTCAGGAAGAAGAGCTCTTAACCCCCAAGCCATCCCTCCAACCTCTGTTTTAAGGCAGAATTGGAGGGCCATAGCAACGAGGGGACATGTGTGTCCCCTGCACCAACACCTCTGCCATGCCACCCAGTCTTGCCTCCAGTCTTCCCATGATCCCCCAGGATCTGGGCTGAGCTTCAGCTGGACAGAAGTGAATGAGGCCAGTGAGAACCCCCACCCACTCCCACCCCTGATCATGGAGGGTGCTAGGAGACAGCGTTATTACCTTTGGTCTTTGGGGCAGTGTGACAGTCCTAGGGTCCAGTACTGCTCACAGCCTGTGGGAGGTGGCCCTGCGACATATGGTGGCTCTCAGGCTAGCGTAGTTCCTGACCGTTTGCATGCAGCCATCGCTGTCTTCTGATGGGAACTGCATAGCCAGGCCACCTAAGGGACTGCAACCTGAGACTTCTATTCAATAAGTAAGGCTCACCCTCCAATCTGAGGCTGGCAAGGGTAACTTTCCCCAGAATAAGCTCCCCCAGGAAAGCCAGAGACCAGGAGCAACAGAGATGGGAGTTGGCAAGCCAGTGCCCATAGCTTCAGGTCAGGTTCTCTACAGAGCCTTTTAGGCCCAACAGGTAAAGGTCAGAAGTCGTGTTCACACACACCACCCTCCCTCCAGGCAAACGGAATTTCCCAAAGCCCAAGCAAACCTTGGAGTCCTCTGCCAACCCACTCTCGTACGTGGAGACTAGGAGCATTCTGTTGAGAGTGAGCCAGGGCATTGCTTATGGAATTAGGCAGCTGCCATTCTGATTTCTGACTCCTGCTGCCTATCAGTGAGTCTGCTTCTCCCTGGAGTTACTGGGACATCATCCCCTTTGAATGCACCTCCTAGCTGTGAGGAGGGACAAACTGACCAAGTGGAAGAGTAGGTGGGCCGACCCCCAAGCAAAGCACTAAATTCACGGGCCTTTGTTGGCATGATGGGCAAATCCTCCATCTCTGTGCTTCCATTTTTCTTCCCTGCAAAACAGGCACAACACAGTCACTCCTGTATGGTGTCACTTAGAGAACCAAGTCAAGAAACACCTGCCCAGCTATAGATGGAGGCTGACTGTTGTTTCCTGGCTGCACAAACCTGAAATAATCACACAAAAACTGTATTAATTAAAACACTGCTCAGCCTATTAGCTAGGGCTTCTTATTAACTAACTCTTGCATCTTGAATTAACCCATTTCTTTTTTTTGTTGTTGTTGTTTTGTTTTCTGAGACAGGGTTTCCCTGTAGTTTTTAGAGCCTGTCCTGGAACTAGTTCTTGTAGACCAGGGGTCTCGAACTCACAGAGATCCGCCTGCCTCTGCCTCCCGAGTGCTGGGATTAAAGGCGTGCACCACCACCGCCCGGCAAATTAATCCATTTCTATTATTTTGTATTTTACCATGAGGCTCGTGGTTTACCGGCATAGGCGCATAGACATCTTTTTTCTCCAGCACATGGCGTTTCTCTGACTCTAACTTCTTTCCTCCTCTATCTGCTTAGAATTCCTGCCTTGCTCTATTCTGCTAAACCACTGGCCGAAACACATATACAGAAGGACTTCCCACACCACCCAGCAGGGCACCTTTAATCCCAGCACTCAAGAAGCAGAGGCAGGCAGTTCTCTGTGAGTTCAAGGCCAACCTGGTCTACAAAGTGAGTTCTAGGACAGCCAGGACTGTAACACAGAAATCCTGTCTAAAAAAAAAAAACCAAAACAATAATAAAATAAAATAAAAATTCAAAGAAGTACCAGACTGCAAAGCTACCACGAGTTTTTGTTTTGTGTTGTGGGAGGATTTTTGAGCTGAATGCACCAAGTGGCTTGAAGGTTTGTTCACACCAGCATGAACATTGCCACCCAGCAGGGGGCAGCAGACAGCCCCAAAGGACCACAATGAAAAGAGCAGAACTCTGCTGGTCGGAAGAGGGGAGGTTCAAATACCATGCAGAGTTGGGAAGCTATCTCCTCCAGAGAAGTCACCTGGTGGTGTCACTGAGATGATGACCGTGTCACACTGCCTGGTAGGTGACGGACAGAGAATCTGGTTCCATCACCCATCCTCCCAGAAAATGATGAGAATCATCTTCAGTGCCATGTACCATGGGTCTATCTGACTTGAAAGTTTAGGGGCAAGCACCCCCTAAACAGGAAACCCCAGACCCACAATGCGCTAAGATCAAAGGTAGCCGTGGGTGTGCACACTTGCGTGATTCCATACTCCAGAACTGGCTGAGGCAGGAGGATCCAGGGTTTTAGGCCAACTGCCTTTAAAAAGTGTGGAGGGGGGAGAGCTGGGAGATGGCTCTGTGGGTAAAATGTCCCACACACACATGAGGACCTGCGTTCTGATCAGACCTCATCTGTAATCCTAGAGCTCCAACAGAGACAGACACCCAGGGCAGACTAGCCTGGTATGCTGTATGTGAAGCAAACAAGAAAAAGATCCTACCTCAAACAGGGTGGAAGGCAATGCCATCTGTCCTACATACACACATGAACACACACATACACGCACACACACCCTCCACATACATGTAGACACACACACAAAGTAAACAAGTAACTTTAAACAACAACAACAGAAACCTCAAATGATTCTAATCAGAACTGGTTTGAGTGCTGAGATGTGGCAAGCAGAAAATTCTGCACCGTAAAACTGTTACACACACAAAATTACCAAGAATACTGTTCCAACATTACTTTTAGGCCATGTGTGTTAAGGGGTATAGGCCTCAGAGGTACGTTTCTCCTTAGACTTGCATCTCACTATCTGCATGCAAATATACTAAAATCTGGGGGAGAGGGAGAGAGAGAATCGCAAACACTTCTAGTTCTGAGCACATCAGATGTTGCGTGCACTTCTCACCCCTCCCTGGTGGAAATCCAGGCATGGAAGTGAGGGCGGGGCTTCTTTCCCTCCCCTTCCCCACTTGCGCCCTGGATTCCTGAAGTGCTAGGAAGTAGCAAAGCCCTTGCCCTAACGAAGGCCCGGCAGAGAAGAGGAGGATGGGGTGGAAGGAGAGGATACATGCCTGGCAGGCTCTAAGGTTAGAGATGTCGGGACCCCTCTTGGTCCCGGACTTCTTGATTTCTCCCTCTGTGACTGTGAACAACCTGGGGATCTGAATTACCCTCCTCTAAGGCAGCTCAGTGAGGAGCTCCTGAATGAAGGACCTAGTTTGAGTTCAAAGGCGGCTACGGAAACTTCGCAGGGACATTCAGGCAAGGCGCCTGGAAGAGGGTAATGCAGGTAAGTGTGAGGCCCAGTGTAGCAGGCTTTCAGCCCCTACTTGTGGCCCACTTAGACACAAAGCCCCTGAGTTACAGAACCCTGCTTCCCCATGGCTAGAGCTCCTTTGCCCCTCCGGAACAGTATTTTGGTACATCTACCAGTCCAGCGTGTGCCAGCTCTGACTCAGGGCACGCCCATTGTCCCACCCAGCGCTGGAAGGCAGCACAGGTTCCAGCGCCCCCGGATCTCCTCTGGGAATAGAGGGAACAGGCCTGGGCCTGGAGCAGTGGGTGTCAAAGTATCACTGGGCCCCTGCGTGGGCCGGATGGCTGTGGGAATCTGAGGGGATTATGCGGTGGTTTGGCAATGCTGTAAGGCAGACTCCACGCCCACTAAAACCTTTGGAGCAGGGGGGGCCTTGTTTTTAGGTGGGTTCAGGTCTAAAGGGGGTGGACACAAGCCGCCAAGCCAGGGTTTTCTGTAGTTGCATCCGTTCCTGACCCTCTGGGGTGACCAGTGGCGTCCTCCAAAGGAAAATTCAGTGAGGACCTCCACAGTCAGGGATGCCCACCCAGGCAAGGCTGAGCTGCTGGTGCCATCTGCAAGAAAAAGCCACCTAGAGACATGACCAGCCCTTGGAGCAGATCAAAGGAAGCCATAGGGGCAGCACCCAGCTGCCAGTTCTTCCAGCCCAGGACTGCCTGGGAAAAGGAGCTGGAGACAGTGCCCTATTACTCCTCTTGCTTGTAAGCCACAGCATCCTTGGCCTCCTGCTAAGACCTTCCAGGGCCAACTGTCCTGTTCTAACATCAGTACCCAGGCTTTGCAAGCTGTGCATGTGGTGTTGTGGCTCATATACCAAAGTGCTTGGAGAGGTCTGGAAGCCAAAAGGGCCTCAGAGCCCTGGAAAGAGTTCCTTCCCTGTGGGTCCCAGGAGCCAATGCATACCTACGGCAGGTGGAATTGGGGTAGGGGCACCTGTGGGGTCCCTAATACAGGTGCTATAAGTGAATATGAATGAACACTGACGGACAGACTCACAGACAGAGAGAGCATCTCCTGGACGCCCCCCACTCCCTTTTCACAGTACCAAAGGCCAACAGCTGGCTAGGTTTGCCTGTCTCTTCTTCCATGCCTTCTAACGGCCGGCAATGCAGTCTGTTTTGGTCTGCCCTGTCCCCTGCACGGCACGTTCCTTGGCTTAGTGGGTTTCCCTGATGTGAAGGCAGGCCTCTGAGGACTCCTCAGTCCATGGACAGATGGGAAAGCAGAGCGTGCGCAGAGCAGCAGCAATTACATGCTCCACCCTGTGATGGGGTGCTTTGTGGCAGGAACCTGTCCAGGCAAAGGCCTTATCCGAAAGATCAGGCAAATTACTAGGTAGCCATCAGAACGGAGTCTAGGCACAGCAGTGTGCGCAACAGACACCTTATTAGGCTAATTATGGGCTCTTGGGCCTACTGGTACCAAGTGGATGGAGATAAACTCAAGGTCAGCCAAGAGAGCAGCACCAAGGCTTTCCTCAGGATGAGACCCACAGCAGAAAGACAGAAGAAATGGGGGGTGGGGGGATTAGGCTCTACCACTTTAGACACACATGCGGTATGCAGACATACAAGCAGGCAAAAACACCCATACACAGAAAATACTGTCATTTAACATGATGGCAAAGGTGATGGTGTGTGCACAAAGGTCAGCCTTGTATTGCACATATATTAGCTCATCTAGAGCCGTAAACAGATACTGTGAAATAAGAGAGAACTGTGGTTTGCGGATGTTAGGTGATTTGCTAGCAGCTGTCGGAGCTAGAAAATCAAGACACAGCTTTGGCCCTAAAAGGGGGGCAGGCCCAAGAACCACCCACCACAGAAGAGCTGGGTGGGACGTGGCTCCAGGGAAACACTGAGAAGGTAAAGTTGCAGGGCCTCAGCTGAGTGTCTCAGGTTGTCACCAGCAGCAGAAGGGTCTGTTCCACGGGGTGTGGCCATAGACTCCAGGGCTTTTGAGATCTGGTATCCAGGCTCAGAAGGGGCTGCACACCATCATGGGCTTGAGTATCTGTCCTTAGCTGCTCTCTGGGACTTGATGTTATGGGGACACAACCTGCCAGAACACCATAGAGCCTAGAGTGCATCTACTATACTTGTGGGGACCGGAAGGACCCTGTGTCACTCTGTCCTCCAAGTGCGGCCTGATGCCTCTACCAGAAACCCCTCCACTATGCTTGCCTCTCCTCCTGCCCTGTAGTTCCCAATCTGGCTTGCACAGAGTCCTACTGCACCATCTGTCACCTGGTACACCTCCCCTAGCAATCATGTCATCCTGCCCTCCCCTAACCCAGCACTCTCCAGGACACGGTCACCTGGAAGACAGGCCTAAGGACCCAGCTACACTTCCGAGAAGGTCCATCAGACTGTGACAAGGCCAAAGTCAGGGCCAAACTAAAGGGCCTTGTCAGAGACCCACAGGTCCCCTGGGTATTAAAAACAAAAACAAAAGAAAAACAGATCTGAGTTATCTTTTTTTTTTTTAAGGAAGACACATATCAAGGTCCCTCCAAATATCCTAGCAGGATCAGCTGGCCTTGCAATTGCCCCTTTCTTTCTTCATGAAATAAAATGAAGAGGCATGGAGTTATTTTATGATGTTAAAAGTCAGTAGCCATAACTGGCACGTGGGGGAAATAGCCTAGCTCCTTCCTGGGTTTATGGAATCAAAACCTGTGTTCAGCAATCCCTCCAAAGGTGGCTGATACAGTCACTAGGGACCTCCTGCTCAAAAGGATTCCTTTTCCCTCCCCTGGGGCCTGTCCCCACCATTGATGCCTCCTTCTCTTCCTCCTGAGCCCGGCAGCCCCAGGACTTACTACAAAGCTCCCCAATAGCTCCTTTTGTCTGACACATACCAGTTAACCATAGTTGTCTTCTCTTTCAATGTCTCCCTCCAGAATTGAGACCTAGGTGTGCAGGTAAACAGGCTCAGAACTCACCCTGGGCTCATAACTAGGCTGCATCACAGACTAATCCCCCTGTCTCCGTTCCTTATTTGTCAGATGTAGCAGGAGCCCTGAGGTGGAGCAGAACAGGGGCACTGTGCAAGCCCTGGACCACCAGAGCCAGGATGCTACACAAAGCTGGGGATGCTTCTACCGTATAGTCTCCAATCCTCTTTCCAGACGATACTGCCTGGGAGCCCTGAGCCTCTTCCCAGTTTCACCTAACATCTGTGTGAATGGGACACCCAGGCCAGCTCCCACCAACTAAGCGTGCTTCAATGTGAGCCAAGTCACTCCAGGTGCAAATGCTATAAGAGCTGCCCACTCCCCTGGAAGGTCCTCATCCTCCCCACAACCTCACCCTCTCTGTGTGTCCTGTGTCCCCCATTAGGCTTCTCCTTTGCTTCTGAAGCCCACAGACCTTGGTCTTCCCCTCTGCCTAGCGCCAACTCTATGCCTCTCCTGGCTCTTAGTGAAATGCCCCTGGATCTCCACGACAAAGCCTGAGGTCTGTCCTATTCTATTTTTGCCACTATAACAAAATAACTGGGACTGGATCGTTGATAAAGAATTGAAGGTTACATACCATATTCGTATTTTGGGGTCTGGGTTATCTCACTCAGGATATTGTTTTCTACTTCCATCCATTTGCCTGCAAAATTCAAGATGACATTGATTTTTACCACTGAGTAGTACTCTGTGTAGATGTGCTACACTTTCTTTATCCATTCTTCCATTGAGGGGAATCTAGGTTGTTTCCAGGTTCTGGCTATTACAAATAATGCTGCTATGAACACAGTTGAACAAATGCTTTTGTTGTATGATTGGGCATCTCTTGTGTATATTCCCAAGAGTGGTATTGCTGGATCCTGAGGTAGGTTGACTCCCAATTTTCTGAGAAACCACCACACTGATTTCCAAAGTGGTTGCACAAGTTTGCATTCCCACCAGCAATGGATGAGTGTTCCTCTTACTACACATCCTTTCCAGCGTAGGTTATCATTGGTGTTTTTGATTTTAGCCATTCTGACAGGTGTAAGATGATATCTCAGGGTTGTTTTGATTTGCATTTCCCTGATAGCTAAGGAAGTTGAACATGTCTTTAAGTATCTTTTGGCCATTTGAAATTCTTCTGTTGAGAATTCTCTGTTCAGTTCAGTACCCTATTTTTTAATTGGGTAATTTAGTTTCTTGAGTTCTTTATATATTTTGGAGATCAGACCTTTGTCTGATGTGGGGTTGGTGAAGATCTTCTCCCATTCAGTAGGATGCCTTTTTGCCTTAATGACTGTGTCCTCTGCTTTACAGAAGCTTCTCAGTTTCAGGAGGTCCCATTTATTCATTGTTGCTCTTATTGTCTGTGCCACTAGGGTTATACGTAGGAAGTGGTCTCCTGTGCCTATGTATTGCAGGCCACTTCCCACTTTCTCTTCTATCAGGTTCAATGTGGTCAGATTTATATTGAGGTCTTTAATCCATTTGGACTTCAGTTTTGTACATGGTGATAGATAAGGATCTATTTTCATTCTCCTACAGGTTGACATCCATTATGCCAGCACCATTTGTTAAAGATTCTTTCTTCCATTGTATAATTTTAGCTTCTTTGTCAAAAATGAGGTGTTCATAGGTTTGTGGATTAATATCCGGGTCTTCAATTAGATTCCACTGGTCAACATCTCTGTTTTTATGACAATACCAAGCTGTTTTCATTACTGTAGCTATATAATAAGAGTTTGAAGTCAGGGATGGTAATGCCTCTGGAAGTTCTTTTATTGTATAGGATTGTTTTGGCTATCCTGGGTTTTTTGTTTTTCCATATAAAGTTAATTATTGTTCTCCCAAGGTCTATGAAGAATTTTGTTGAGATTTTGATGGGGATTGCATTGAATCTATAGATTGCCTTTGGTAGAATTGCCATTTTTACTATGTTGATCCTACCAATCCAGGAGCATGGTAGATCCTTCCATATTCTGGTATCCTCTTCAATTTCTTTCTTCAAGGCCTTAAAGTTCTTGGGGATGGGAGCATGGGGGTGGGGGTGGAGTGGGAAGTGGGGGAAAAGGGGGAGAGAGGGGAGAGGGGGAGGGCTGGGGAGAGCTTGGGGGAGTGGGATGATTGAGAGGGAGGAGGAACAGATATAGGAACAGGGAAGAGGATGTCTTGGTGGGGGGAGCCATTTTGGGGTTGGCAGGAGGCTTGTCTCTGGAGGGGTTCCCAGGTGTCCACGGGGATGTCCTCAGCTGGGACACTGGGCAGTGGAGGAGAGGGTGTCTGAACTGGCCTTGTCCAGTAGTCAGTCTAATGACTATCTTGAATATCACCATAGAACCTTTGTCCGGCAACAGATGGAGATGGAGATGGGGACCCACATCGGAGCACTGGACTGAGCTCCCAAGGTCCAGTTGAGGAGCAGAGGGAGGGAGAATATGAGCAAGGAAGTTGGGACCGCTAGGGGCTGGTCCACCCACTAAGACAGTGTGCCTGATCTAATGGGAGCTCACCGGAGCCAGCTGGGCTGGGACTGAACGAGCATGTGATTAAGCTGGACCCTCTGAACGTGGCAGACGATTGGGGTAGATTGAGAGGCCAATGATGGTGGAGCTGGGATTTGTCTCTACTGTGAGTGCTGGCTTTTTGGGATCCTGGTCTATTTGAATGCAGACCTTCCTGAGCCTGGATGCAGGGGGGAGGGCCTTGGACTTCACACAGGACAGGATACCCTGCCCTCTCCTGGGACTGGAGGGGGGGATGGCAAGGGTGAATCGGGGAGCGGGAGGGAAATGGGAGGAGGGGAGGAAGTGGAAGTTTTGAATGGTTTTATAAAGCAATAAAAAGAATTTAAAAAAAAAAAAGAATTGAAGGTTATCCAGTTTTCAGTTCTAGCTTGCTGCACCAGGACATGGTAGGGCATCTGATGAGACAGAAGAGGAACTAACTTGGTTGTCTCTTCCTCTCTTTGTAAGGCCACTCATGGGGGCCCCACCCTCGTGACTTCATCTAGTACTCATTATTCCAGAGAGCCCACTTCCAAACGACACTGACGGGAATTTCTCCAATAGATCTGTTCTAGAGAGAGTCTTTTGGACCATGGAGAGGGCTGATCCTGCACTTGCTGACAGTGCACCTTCTTTACCCTAACCCTCCCAGTCATGGCCACAGGTCTAGGCCGCGGTTCATGAGTCACGGTCCCAGCTCTCCTCTTAATGAGCTGCAGTTGGCCAGGCACATTAGTGAGCCTGGATTTTCTCACCTGGAGACCAGTGCTTCCCACATGACCAGTGTGTTCCTGAACCCCATGGGTATGTCCTGACCACCTATGAGGGTAGCAGAAGGCTTCCACATTGGAGACATTAATGTGCACAGATGTAGGCAGCCATACTCACCACAACAAGAAGATAAATGCATAGTCTATCATCCCAGCACCCAGGGCTCAGAGGCAGGAGGATCAGGAATGGAATTGTCACTCTCTGCTTCTGGATTGCAGATGCACTGTAACCAGCCACCTCCCGCTGCTGCACCAAGACTCTTCCCTATGATGAACAGGCCCAAAACTCTGAACAAAAACAGATTATTGGGGTCTAGCAAGAAACCTGACACTAGAGAAATTCCCAGGAATCCACAAGGATGACCCCGGCTAAGACCCTAAGCTCAGAGGAGAGGGTGCCCGAGCTGGTCTTGCCCTGTAGTCAGATTGATGAATATCTTAAATGTCACCATAGAACCTTCATCCAGCAACTGATGGAAACAGAGGCAGAGACCCTCAGTGGAGCACTGGGCTGAGCTCCCAAGGCCCAGTTGAAGAGTGGGAGGAGTGAGAATATGAGCAAAGAAGTCAAGACCATGATGGGGACATCCACTGAAACAGTCTACCTGAGCTAATGGGAGCTCACCAACTCCAGCCAGACAGGGAAGGAACCAGTATAGGACAAAACTAAACCCTCCGAATGTGGGTGACAGATGTATGGCTGGGGCAGACTGCAGGGCCAGTGGCAGTGGCACCAGAATTTATCCCTATTGTTGGTACTGGCTTTTTGGGAGCCCATTCTCTTTGGATGGATACCTTGCTCAGCCTACATATATAATAAGGAGGCCCTTGGACCTTCCCCAAAGCAATGTGCCTTACCCTGTCTGAGGAGTGGATGGGGGGGATGAGGGTGTGGTAGGTGGAGGAAATGGAAGGAGGGGAAGGAGTGGGAACTGGGATTGATATTTAAAATGAAAAAAAAAGATAGTTCGTTTTCTTTTTTAAAAAAATAAATTAAAAAAATAAAAGGTAATTCAAGAAAAAAAAAACCAGATTCTTCCTTAAATTACTTGAGGGCTCGGTCCTGGTGGCAAGAAACATAACTAGTTAAACAAACAGCCACAGAAAGCTGCTGGCTGGTAGTGTGGGAAGCACAAAGAGCTTCAGGCTTGCCTATGGGGTCAGGTCCTTCCAGAGCAGGGCAAAGGCAAAGAGCAGCCAGCAAGGCTGGGGAGTGTCCCTAGGGCGCAAGCTGCCAGTGCAGTCTATACCACAAGCCAGGAGGCTGGGTGAGGTAAGGAAGGAAAGATGGGACAAACCTGTCTTCAGAGGGCAGTGAGTCCCTGTCTGTGGGTGCTCAGAACTGCCGTGCCAATGGTTATGGGTGACATTTTAAAGTGATTCCTTCAGCTGTGCTACAAACAGACCTAAGACACAGCTAGGCCAGGTGTGGTGACACGGGCCCGTAATCCCAGCAGTTGGAAAGTAGAAGCCAGCCAGAGCTATCTTCGACTCTGTTTCAAAAGGCCCAAAACAAAAAAGACACAGGAAGGCTGCTGTGACCAAGTGCCCATGTCAGGACAACCCCAACCAAACAGCCTGGGGTGTCCCTAGCCCAGGAGCCAGACCCTGAACCCAACTCCCAGACACCTGACTCCAACCACTTTTCTTCACTTTGATGTCTTCAAAGGGATTGGTGCACAAATCTTGAGCTGGCTGCATGTAGCATTAAAGAGTTTGTAAATTAATATTTAATAATTAAAATTACAACCACAAAGGCCTAGTTCTTTAAGCTTTTAAATTCAACCTGCCCATGCTTTTGCTTTGTAGAGCTGTTATTTGCTAGGGGCAAGGGAGATACTTGGCTGTGTTTGGTCTATTCACATATTTGTTAATGAAATTAAAGATATTAAACTGTATTCGTGCGTTTAATTTTTAGGTGCTTTGTATGCCTCCCAGTATTCTCAGTGACAAAAAGAAATAAAACAAACATCATAAATATTAAAATACAGTACATTAAAATACAGTGTTCCAGCTGGGTGGTGGTATTACACATCTTTAATTCCAGCCTTTGGGAGGCAGAGGCAGGTGGATCTCTGGGAGTTTGATGTCATCCTGGTCTACAGAGTGAATGAGTTCCTGAACAGCCAGAGAAACCCTATCTTGGGGGGCAAAGAAACACAGTGACCCATGTTCTCCAAGGTTCTACTAATTTATATAAATATCGATTTTGAGTGAAAAAAATCTTAGCTCCAATTGTTCAATCATATACTTTAAAGTTTGGTTCCAAGGCTGGCCTTTGACTCTGCTGAACCAGGTTGTCTTAAGCAAGAAAGAAAGACATGCATGTCATGTTTAACAAGATTAAATGGAGGCTCCTCTGCTCATGGCTGGAGAACCATTCGGTGACTTTTACACTAACTTTCCAAGGAGCATAGTTCCATTCTCCGCTGATACTATCGAAAATCTGAGCAACCGCACCCAGAGGCTCTGCCATTCTCCCATGGGGCAGGAGAGGGCTTACAAGTCACCCTGTTCGTCCATTGCACAAGTTTGCAACTCCATGTGCTTGAAAGTCCCTTCATTCCTGGACCACTTTCCAGCCTTCCTGTCAGCAGAACCAACAGGTGACCAAAGTCCTCTGGATGACTCCAGGGGACACCTGCCTGCAGCTCCTTTACAGAACTAGTCTGAGCCCTCATCATTTGTCCCTGGCAGCCTATCTTTACAAGTCAACTATGACATCTGAGTCCCAGCTCACCCAGGACAGATGTGCAGCGGCAGGGTCAGGATGGCAGGGACAGGATGGGAGGATGCCCCAGACAGAGTCTCTGTGGGTCCTGAACACACATCTATGGGAGAAGGTTCCATTCAAAATTCATCCATGGGCAGCCCCCTGGAGCCCGAGTTTAGCAAAAATATAGGCTCTAGTGCTTTGAGAAGTATCCTGTACACCCCCTCATGCATACACACCTGCATGTTTCTCTGGAGGCCAGAACTGGTGTCTCTTTCACTTCAGCCTCTTGTGGCACTTACAGAACAGTGGGACATTCTGCATACCCAGGCAAATGGGGTATGGAGAAGGACACCCATGAACACTGGTCACAACTTTTGGGGTAGAAGGGCAGAGGCCTTCCTTCAAGGCTGGACACAGGAAGGACAGCCAGGAGGTGACTGGCTCCTAACACAGATGCCAGGGCCCAGTCTCACGGCATTCATATTAAAAGCACTGAGAAGACAACAGCCAAAGCCGGTAAGTTCCAGAAGGTAGAGGGGTTCCCCGAACCAAGACCCTGAGACCGGAACACTGCCTCTCTAGAAGCATAACTTGGGGGGACTCTCATCCTCTTTGCTTAATTTTATCAAATTATTTTTATATGATTAAGTGCGACTTGATATCAAAACTGGAGATAAAATGTACACCCTCACCCTCAGGGGAAAAATTAAGCAAAAGCACAATAAGGATCATTTTATATCCATTAGGATGATGTTTCAGAAGAATGGACC
Source organism: Ondatra zibethicus (assembly GCA_004026605.1). NCBI lineage: Eukaryota > Metazoa > Chordata > Mammalia > Rodentia > Cricetidae > Ondatra > Ondatra zibethicus. The sequence goes on along the minus strand of PVIU01007143.1, from coordinate 38,741 downwards.
ACAGCAAGTGCTGGGGAGCATGAGGGGGCAGGACCTCACAGACATTGTTCATGGCTTGGGACCTGGCCAGGTGGAAACTGTCTGGGAACTCCTCAAATGGTTAACTCCGAGCTATCACATGACCCACTAAGTCCATGCCCACGTATGTACATAAGAAGTCAAATGTGTCCACACAAATGTGTGCCAGGATTTTCTCATAATTCCATTCATAACAGCCCCAGAGGAGGAACGACCCATCACTCACCAGGTATTCTGTGGATCTTTTTAAAGGTATGTCCTTTAAAACCACAAAGATGAGTACTCAGCTGTAAAGGGGGATGGGTTCTGACATGCTACAACTGGATGAGCCCTGGAAACATCTTACTTAGGAGAAGCCAGACACTCAAGGCCATATTCTGGAATTCTACTGCAATCCTCAGAGAGGTAAATCCAGGGAGCTAGACAGAGCAGTAACAGAAACACGTATGGCTTCTTTTTGAGCAAGTTCTGTAGTGATGGTTGTGTCTAGGCTTTGCTGAACCGCACAGAAACACATGCATAAATGGTTGAATTACTACAATATTCTTGTGTGTTTTTTCTCTATTACTGTGATAGAAGATTCTAACCAAAAGTAACTTGGGGAGGAAAGGGTTTATTTGGCTTACAGTTTCTTGTCCCAGCCCATCACGGAGGGAAGCCAAGGTAAGAACTCAAGCAGGAACCTGGAGGCAGGAACTCAAGCAGAGACCCTAAAGGAAGGGCACACTGCCTGCTGACTTGCTTCCACTGGCTTGCTTAACTGTCTTTCTTAAATAGCCCAAGTCCACCTGCCTATAGCTAGCACCACCATCGTGGGCTAGACCTGCTTACATCAATTACCAGTTAGAAAATGGTCCTCAGACATGCCTACAGATCAGTCTGATGGAGGTGATTCTTCAGTCGAGTTTCCCTCTTTCTGTGTGGCTCAGTCTGTGTCAAATTAACAAAGACTATATATATTATACCACCGGTCCCCCTCCCCTCTATCTACATCCAGGGACTTCTTTTTACAAAAGCAAGCAGAGGACAGAGACAGACAGGCAGGCAGACAGACAGACAGAGACAGATAGCTGGATGGATAATTTAGCTGGGGATTGAAGTCAGGGCTTTCCACACATGCTAGGCAAATACTTTACCTCTGCAATATATAGTCCTAGCCCAATATGTATGTGGTGTGTGTGTGTGTGTGTGTGTGTGTGTGTGCTGCTCTGCCATTCTCCCATGGGGCAGTGGAGGCAGGGACAGAGCAGCCCTTATGCATAGATCATGCCGGCTAAATGTCCTGTGCTGTGTAAGGCCCTGAAGATGGGATCTGGGCCCTCCCATTTGAGACTCCATCAGGTTTCTCTCAAAAATGTCCTCCAAATCCCTGTGCTAGTCAGGCTAGACATTGATTCTGTGACAAGAAAGAGAGAGCAACGAAACAACCCATGAGTGGTGTTGCTCTCTCAAGGACGGCTTCTGTACGTTTTCAGCACAGGTTACTACTATCTGTCTCATGATACAGAGACAGCGGGAGTAAAAGCAGCCAATGGGTGCTCATCCATGGAGAAGCCAGGGAGGCCTTTCTTTCTAGAAGTGTCTCAATAATAACTCCGATGTGAAAGTTTTGACAGGGCTTCCTTAGTTGATTTCTAGGGGATTTGTACGTGTGTAGCTATTTATCTGATGCTTTGTATCGGTTATATATTCTCATTCGAAACCAGAAGTGTGGTTATGCTAGATGGTTTCACGTGCCGTATAAAGACTGCCTTGTATTTTCTGTAAGGGCTAACTGGGTATTTACAAAACCTCATACTTAAACAGCATGCACACAGATTATGCTGACATTACATTACCCTATGTATATAGTTTGGAGTCACCTTTCTTAAGGTGGTATTACACAACACTGTCATGTAGGTCAAGTGGCTGTCTTCCCAAGACCGCCTGTGCCTGCTTATAAAAAAGACCATGGCAAGTGGTTTTTTCGAGTGTAGGTGTTCCTTCAGCAAAGGAGGGAGTAAGGAGGTCACTGGCCCCTCATCTGAGTGCCCAGCCTCTCCTCCCAGCCAGCTGTATGCAATTCTGTTCTCATCACACACACCCTCACAGTTTTCAAAAAGATATAAGCTGAAAAAAAACGAGAGGCAGGAAATTCACCCATATAGCTATGGGGACACCTTCATGCATGCTGGGTAAAGATTTTCCAGTGTAACTGCTCTTGGGTCATCAGTGACCCCCTCATCCATGCCCTTGCAACTAAACCCAATAAACTCATTGGTTCCCCGGTGTGAACTTTGAAAAAAAATGAAGGGAGTGGCTGTCTGAATTGAATCTGGGAGGTGTGGGGGTGGTCTCTTTTACCATGAAGCTGAGCTCACCGTGAGCAGAGAGCAACCGTGGACTTTGCCACCATTTTGGCTGATGACCTCATTAGGATCGAAGTAACCACGTAACTTGACACCATTTTGGCTAATGATATCAAAGAGACGGCCATTTACAAAGGTTTTCAACTGCTAAGTCATCTCTCCAGCCCAAGTTTTAACTTTGACACAGACACAGTTTGTTTGCTTGTTTTGTTTTTGGTTTTGGTTTTTTTTTTTTTTTTTTTTTTGAGACAGAGTTTCTCTGAGTAACAGCCCTGACTGTCCTGAAACTCGAATTGTAGACCATGCTGGTCTCGAACCCTGCCTCTGCCTCCCAAATGCTGGGATTAAAGGTGTGCCCCCACCACCCTGCTGTTGACACAGATTGTGTATGATATATTTACTGGCTCCTCTTGGGAGTTTTTCGAACACTGGCTGACTAACAAAGGGAGCAAATGCTTGAGATCTGTGGTAGCCTAGGGCTGGATAGCGATAAAACACAGATCCTAAGAGGGACTGGAGAGATATACTGCCAGGTGCCAGACAAACTGCTGTCAGTGGGCATCTGCTGCAGCCAAGGCAGGACCAGCCTGCCAGGCAGGAGGCTGGAGGAGGCTCTGCTGAATCTTAATCCTTGCTCTTTCTGCCTGATGTCTCCACACTTACTTTTTGTTTTGTTTTGTTTTTTCAAGACAGGGTTTCTCTATGTAACAGCTCTGGCTGTTCTGGAACTCACTTCATAAATAAGGCTGGCCTCGAACTCATGGAGTTCTGCCTGCCTCTGCCTCCCAAGTGCTGAGATTAAAGGCATGTACAACCACTGCCCGGCATCTCTAAGCCTATTTCTCCTTTGCTCTACACTAGTCTGCTCTGGTTCTTGCCTCATGGCACTCTGGGTACCCTGGCTTTTGCTTTTACCTTTCAATTACAACAGAAAGAGGTGGAAGAGAAGAACAGCCCAATGCTACCACCCTCTGAGTCTCTTTGTTGTTTCTGTTTGGTGTTCTATAGATTACTGGGATTTAAGTCTAATGGACATGTGGTGAATTTCAAATAAGTTAAGCATAATCTATATCTAAATATACAAGCCATGTGCATATGTTATGTCCAATATGAACATACATGAGATCAGGGAGAGACTGCCCTTTCTAGATCACCTGGAGCAACACGTACCTTCCTCTCCCTTCCACCTGCCAGAAATTTTCAAAGTTTCTATCTGACTAGGGACTTGCTACTTTCTCGGTAGCTGAGATGCACCGAGGTCCCACTCCCCTCTACAGGACAGGAGAGCTACCTGTAGTTTATGTCACTGCATATGGCATGACCATAAGCCATCATTTAGGTTTGGGGAAAAGAAAAAAAGTTATTTCTCCTTCACACAGGCACCTCTCACCTGGATCTGCCCATAGACCACCACTGGGTCCATCTCTTCAAAGGCAGAGATTCTCACCTTGATCTATCCTACAACAGGAGGTTAAAAAGACTTCTTGTGGTCCCCATTGGCTAGGCTCCTGGATAACTGGAGCAAATAAAACCCCCAAACACTTAGGGAGAACATTAGTCTTTTTCTCAACCTACAAAGCTTTTCTGTAGATAAGAGAGGAATTCCACCTCACTCACATAGCATGCTCCTAGGATGGCATTGCAGGGCCGTTTTTTGTTCTAAAGCCTTATCATATGTAAAGTTTTATAGTGGTCCTTACATCAACCCTCCTCTGGTGGCTCTAACTGATGCCCCTTTTACATCAATCCTTTTTGCAGCTTGGAAGCAGTTAGAATGGTCTGCATCTCCAAGACCTTTAGCAGCAGTTAGGATGACCTCTGAGACGGCGGAATAAGGACACTAGTAGTCAGATGATCCTTGATAAACATACAGCTGGGAGAGGTAATAAAAAAGGCAAATTTCCAAGATGCCTGGCTTCTTCCTCATCTGAGACAAAAGTCTAGCAACTTAAAACGAAAGTTAAGCAGGTTCCTCCCTGTTCCCCTGCCCCTTCTTCTGGCCAATAGGTCCCCCTGCTAATGCCAGTAAGTTCAAGGCCAAATCAGGACACCACAGTTGTGGGCCTATCTTGTCCTTGTTCAAACCGACCAATCCAAAATTAGGAGAACAAAGACCATTCTTCTCTTTGGACCCATGGTAAGAAAACCCACAATGTTCCCCTTGGACTAGCCACCATAGCTCCCCAGGTTTGGAGCCTGCTCCATCTGTAGCAAGGAAACTTTAGAACAGATCTACACAATTCAAGATCAGCCCCTTCACTGTTTATTTTTAAAGGTATGAAATAAAGGAAAATGCAGGGCTGGAGAGATGGCTCAGAGGTTAAGAGCATTGCCTGCTCTTCCAAAGGTCCTGAGTTCAATTCCCAGCAACCACATGGTGGCTCACAACCATCTTTAATAGGGTCTGGTGCCCTCTTCTGGCCTGTAGGCATACACACAGACAGAATATTGTATACATAATAAATAAATAAATATTTAAAAAATAAAATAAAGGAAAATGCTTTGGAATAATCCTTCTATACACTGTGTAAATTACACTGTGATTGGTTTAATAAAGAAGCTGACTGGCCAATAGCTGGGCAGGATAAGGTTGGGCAGGAAAACCAGACTAAGGACACTGGGAAGACGGGCAGAGTCAGAGGAGTCACCAGAGTCAGAGGAGTTGCTGGACAGATACAGAGAAGAAACAGGAGGTACAAGATGAGAGAGAGGTAACGCCACATGGCAGAATGTAGACTAATAGAAATAGGTTAGTTTAAATAGTAAGAGCTAGTTAGTAATAAACTGGAGCTATCAACCAAGCTTTTATAATTCATATTAAGTCTTCATGTCTGTTATTTGGGAACTGGCAGGCAGGAAAGGAAAGTCTGTCTACAGAAAAATCCCCTCCCCCCCCAAAAAAAAACAAAACAGGATCCTAAAACGAGGATCCAGGAAACCTGCCACCCACAGCACCCCTGGAAACAGCTGACCCGACCATGTCCCCCAGAGCCCAGGAGTTGCAACACCATACAGCTCATTTAGAGTCCTACCCCACAGTTTTGAAAAGCAGTTTGTTCAGAAGAAGTCCCTGGATCTGGACTCCTGCTCCTGACTCTCCGTTACAAAAACTGTGCTCAGATACCACCCCATGCTGTGGGGCAGGGTCTTGGGGACCCACCTCCCAGAACAATTTGCCCTCTCCATGGAGGCAGATCTTAACTCTCATTCTTTAATTTCCTCTGGTGTGGATCTCATGCATTTTCTCAGAACCCTACTACCAGGAACAACTTTGTTTGCTTGCTGCCTCGTGTCTGTGAAGGTGAGCCCCTGGCAGAGGCGCCTGGACCAAGGTTTAGTGCACAGCCTGCATGGGTTTTATATAGCTGCTGAGTTCCTCTCCGTGGGCAGGAGACACTAAGACATGGTCTTCCATAGCTAGTTCTTGTTTCTTCATGTATGGCTGTTTCCTCATCTGGAGGGCAGGTGGCTGAGGGGAGGAAATGAGTGCACAGACCCGGAACCTGGACTGTTACTAGCACACCTTGAGCATAATTTCAGTTGCTTATCACTACCCTCGGGGCCACCCCAGCTGGAGTCTGCCTGGTGCCTGCCTCTGCTTCCCAGGTTCCTCTTGTGTAGAGGAAGCATGAGCAGTTGCTGTGCAACTCCAAAGCACAACAGGGTTGGCTCTGGGGGACAAGGATCAGCAGACTACTAGTGGCCAAAAACCAGAAAGTGTGGAAGGAGGCTGAATAGCCATGTCACCCATCCTTAGGCCAAGAAACCCTAGAGACTGGGGATGACAGCTTTCACTTTATAGTAGGGATTCATAGAAGACCTCCCTTGTGAGGAACATGGGAGCTGAGCCTGCAAGAAGTGGGGCACACACCCCAACTTCTACATTAGAAAGTGCTCATCAAGTTCCTAGTCCCAAAAAGCTAGTGACTCTTCCTGTAACACATACTCCAGATTCTCACCAGAGAAGGACAAGGGCAGGATGGCTCAGTGGACAAGCATGCTTGCTGCCAAGCCTGACTTTCTGAGTTTGATCCCTGAAACCCACAGCGTGGAGAAACAACTGAAAGCTCTTCCCTAACCTCCACAGGAGCACACAAGAGGATGAGAGGGAGAAGAAGAAGGACATTTTAAAAAGAAAGGGCCTGTGGGCCAGCGTCCAGCTGGTTAAGGCTATCCAAGGCCCCAGGCAGAGACATGGGAATGCTGCTCTTGTTCCAGCCAGAGCTGAGCCCAGAGTGGCAACCATGAGGTAGTGTGGCCTCCTCTCAGTGAAATGGAGGTGACAATTTACTCCTGTCCAACCCAGTGTGTAAGCCTCGCTGGATACACACACACACACACACACACACACACACACACACACACACACACACACCCCACACACTCAGAGCTATGAGGAACAGGCCACCTCTGCTTCAGAAACAGACCTTCTGGTGGGGGAAGACTGTACCTACATCCAGGGTCTGGAGTCCCTCACTTTGAAACAAGGACAGACTCCAGAGTTTCCAAAATGTCACCTACTGGGATCACTCCACTCTGAGGCCCTGGGATGGATCATCCTCCTGAATCTGTCCTGCGAGAGAAGACAGAGCTGCAGCAGCCTCAAGAGCCTGAAGCACAGGAAGGGACTCATCCCAGGGCCACCTGCAGACCTGGAGGACAGAAGGTATGTGATCAGGGAGTGGAGGGCCCTGGAGGGAATGGTTCCAAGGACTGATGGGGTGAAGCTCAGGGACAGGCTTGCCAAGTCCGGAGGGATGGGGCAGTTAAGGCAGGCCAGAAGGTGGGGGAGCCTCAGTCCTCCTCCCAGACAGATGGACGATGAGGGTGGTCTATGGCAAAGCCTGAAACTTAAAAAAGTGCGGAACTCCAGAAACGTCTCAGAGGTAAAGGCTCCTGCTCCAAAGACTTCTGAGCTCCATCCTCCCTGATCCACAGTTGTCCTCTGACCAGCCCATGTCCCCCACACATAGCAACTTTAAAAAAAACCAAAACTGTAAACTTACAGATGCCGCCAGCAATTAAGGTTACCCAATCAACTTCCTGTTTCAGTTTTGAGCAGCTCTTGAACAGGGTGATGGTTACCTAGGTGGATTAAACAGGAAGGTGGGCACAGTGACATTCCCATCTCTACTCCCAAGAGGCTACTGTGGGAACCAAACTGATGGGTGCAAGAATGGGCCTGAACCACTCAGTTCGGATGCTGTGAAGCAGGGTTCGGGATCTCCAGGAACTACCCACTGTCTGCCCTAGGGAACCTACCACTGTGCTGGGGACGGGGATCACCCATGAGGAAGCTGGTCTGAGGCCCTAGACAATATTCAGGCAGTTATGGGGAATAGCAGGCCTTGAGGATCTCTCCCTGCCCCCCCTGCCCAGGAGTCTTTGGGTCTCCAGCCCAGCAGACGTTGTCAGCCCAGACGTGAATCACGAGCCTTCCTTCCGGATTTCCACAGAAAACACCAGAGGGCAAGCAGTTCAGAATTCCAGGAATTTACAAGAGCATTGGGAAGCTCAGGAAGGGCTTCCAGGCCTGGTCCCTCTGCCCTTCCTCTCCCTCTCCTTTGGCTCTGACTGTCCCTGGGAGCCCCTGAAAGACTGAACAGGGAAGTACCCCCTCTGCCCCCAAAGACAGACAGACAGACAGACACCACACACCCATACACACCCCCCCACACACACACACACAGAGAAAGAGCTCCCTCTGTCTCCCATGGTCCAAGAGCTGTTACCTACTCAGACTCTTCCCAATTCACCTTCGTAGCTCCATTCAGCCTTCCATAGTCCCCTAAAGCCTACTTTACAGCCCTCTATAACTTCCCCCACAGACTGTCACCCCACTAGTTCCCACAACCACTCACCCAACTACATCCCCTTAGCTTCCTTCCCACAGCCAATGCAGCCTCTTTAGGCTCCTCCTCCAGGGAAGGACTCTGCCCATGACAGGAGTCCTTGCCTGTATCAGCAGCCCAGGAAGAACTGAACAGGGGCAAGATACCACACAAAGGGGCCCTGGCACTTCCTGGGGTCACGAGGGCCAGAAAAGGATGGAATGGTGGAGCAAGACCCAACAGACTGATGTGCCACAGGTGGCCCAGGTCAATAAATGTGAGATAAATGTGACTAGAAGGCAAATGGCTCTTTCAGCTTCAGGAAAACAGGAAAAAGGAGAAAGCAAACACAGGCTAATCCTGAGAGAAGACAGAAAATCAATCGAGTAAGTTCACTAAGGAATTCCTGAGAGAGGAGATGAAAGGAGAGGAATTAACAAAAATGATAGAAGGAAACACTTAGGACTGGACTGAGTCCTCGGATGGGATGCAGCTGAAGGAATGACCTTAGAGAGGTGTGAATAAGCACAAGAAGCAGCACGGAGCGACGCTCAACAGATTTCAAGGATGGTAAGTGTACCTTTTACTCAGCCTGAGGACCCGGGGCATCTGACTTCCTGTCTGAAGCAATGGATGTGCAATAGTGAAGAAGCAACGTTGAACCTCTTTCTACATATTGGGCCAAACTGTCAGTCGAGTATGCAACAGAATAAAGATATTTTCAGATTTTTAAGGTCTCAAGCAGAAATAGTAAACTAAAACAAATTCCACCTCCTATATGCCTTCTTGGGGGTGGTTACTGAAGGATGTATTCCAGTAAAGGGAGAGAGAAAATTAAGCAAGGGAAAGAAAGACATGGGATTTGGACTACTTACTCAGTGACGCGCCCAAGGAGGTGGAGTCCCAGCCCAACAGGGAGTAGCCACATGAGGGCAGAAGGCAGGGGAAGAGGGGTAGCACAGGAAAGTTGTGGTGAGATATGCTGCCATACTAACAATTCAGAGCTAGAGAGACAAAAATGTGTGCAACAAAACCATGCTTCAGGTCAGAAGTAGGAGCTTTCAGCTCCTGGATGGAAAGAAAGTCATCTAATCTCCTCTTTAAAACTTAAATATATACATATACATATATATTAACATACATACATACATACATGTGTGTATACATACACATGCATACATATATATATATTTGTGTATGTGCAGGAGGTCATGAGCTGTTCAAAGTGGGTGCTGAGAACTGAACTCAGGTCCTCTGGAAGAACAGTGAGTGCTCTTAATAGCTGAGTCATCCATGTAACCCTTTTGTTTGTTTATTCTTTAGAGACAGATCTCCCTATATTGCCAAAGTCAGCAGAGAACTCCCAAGGAGCTTCAACTAGAGATGCAAGCTACCACACTTGGCTTCCAATTTGCTCTTCATGTTAGAAATATCTTCCTTACATGCTAGAAGGTGGTGACCACATGAAGCTCACAAAGAAGGTAATGTCCCTGGGACCTTTAGCGGCTCCAGCCTGTCGATAATGTGTAAGTAACATGGTTGGGCTGAGTCCCTTCTGAATCACTGAAATCCACCTTTATGCCTGGCAGTGGTGGCATGCACCTTTAATCCCAGCACTCTGGAGGCAGAGGCAGGAGGATCTCTGTCAGTTTGAGACCACCCTGGTCTACTAGAGCTAGTTCCAGGACAGGCACCAAAGCTACACAGAGAAATCCTGTCTTGAAAAACAAAACAAATCTACCTTTATGGGAGCTGGCGGGGGATGAGGGGCGGACATAGTGGCATGGTGGCTTGCCTGTAATGGTAGGGCTGGGGCTGCAGGGTGGTGGAGACAGGCAGATAGATCCCTGGGGATCTGTGGCCAGACTCAGAGACCAGTGAAAGACCATGTCTCAAAAAACAAGGTGTACAGCTTCCAAGGAAGAACACTGAAGTTCAAACTCCTGTCTACACACACACACACACACACACACACACACACACAAATATATATAATGAGGCAGGCCCACAAATCTGCCTTTAGTATAGACAAGTTTACCAAAGCAAATGGCTGAGTAGGGCTTGGAAGAAAGGTAGGAAGGACCGTCAGCAAATGTGGAGTGAAAAGAGGAAGAAGATCTGGAACTTCAGAATGTCACAGGTCAGAGATAACCCAGTGAATCCCAGGGGCAGAACTGGGAAGCTGGGTAAGGGGAGTAAATTACCACATTCCTATTTCGAATCAGGAAGGACAACGGGACTGGAAAGACGGTTCAGCAATTAAGAGTTCTTGCTTTGGTGAAGACCCAATGTAGGCTCGCACGTGGCAGCTCCCTGCACCTCCAGCTGCAGGGGGATCCAGCCTCTCTGGTCTCTGTGGGCACGTGCACCACACAGACACACATAATTAAAAATAATAAATACAAGCCTTTATAAAAAAAATGACAAACAAGACACTTGGGTGTTGTAAGAGACTTATCTTACTAGTGTGTGCGGAGGGGTGGTGTGGGGCAAGGAGGAGAGATCTTTCACCATGGGGGGTTTGGGAAGGGCTCTTACTTTTTAAGGGTTTCTTCCGATGTGTTACATTCACTAACTTTAAAAACTGGAGGTCATAATCAAATTACTTCAAAATCTCTGAATGCCTTGACTTAGCACTCTAAAAGAAATGTCTGCTGTTGGGCATTTTAAAGCACTTCCACCAGCATTTTCTCAATCAGTTCTGCAATCATCGCGTGATGTAGATGGCACATTTCTTTTTTTCCTGAGGACATACATAAAGAAAGCAAAGCATCTCCAATGGTTACCCAAGGGCCGGATGCCAGCAGGGAAGGGCAGTGAACACCTATCACCCTCCTTCAGGTACCTGTGACCCTATACACACACACACACACACAGAGAAAGAGAGAGAGAGAGAGAGAGGGAGGGAGGGAGGGAGGGAGGGAGCATCCTTTTCTAGGCTCAGCTCAATGAAACCTGCTCCTATTTAAGAAGTTTCCCAGCAAGCAGCAGGCCTTCTCCCTGCTGAAGCCAGATCATTCTATTTTTACTCTGGGTCTCTGAATGGCTCAATTCCAAGCTCAGCAGTGATCTGGGTGCCAGACTCCTTGGCAACATCCCTCCTTTGGAGCACCGCTCTGCTCTGTGCAGGGAACAGCATGGTCACTGCCATCTGCATATCCGTGGTCCTCACATCGATGGCAGGGATAGCCTTCCAACCATCTTAGGCATGCCCAGAATGCACATAAGACCCTGTGTGTACCCTTTAAAACTCCAACATATGGAGCACAAACAGAGGGAGAACACGTCCCTTCCTAATAACCCTTAAATGTAGTAAGTGACACTGGTGAATCCCTGGGCCTTTAGAGCCACCTGACTTCATAGTTAATCTTCACCGTGTGGTTTCATATTCATGGTTTAGACTCAGTTTGGGCTACTAAAACAAACCATCATTCGCCAGTAACTTAACATTAATTGCTCACAAACCTGGTGGCCCAAAACATCAAGACAAGGTGGCTCAGATCTGGTGTCTAGAGAGGGGGCCTCCAGATTTACGGAGTGCCGACTTCCTCTCTGTGCCCTCAAATGGCCAGAAGAGATCATCTCTTATGAATGTGCCAATATCATCGTGAGCATTGTATAATCACGAGTGCTTCCTGGTGACTTCATTCATTCTCTAGGGACTGAGAGGGGCGGGCAACATTCAGCCCACAGCAGGCAAAGCTGCTGGGGAGGCTGGCAAGGCTGGGTGGCTCCCACTGTTCTGGAGTTTGATTTCCTCAAACAGCCAACTTGAGAATTGACTCGGAGGATGGGGTGTTCAATTCCTTGTCCCTCTTTCATGCCGCTGTGCTGGGGGACAGGGAGATGGGGCCTGAAGCACATCTGTCCTCCCGTGGACTCCGGTTGGGGGCATCTAGGGTGAGTCCCATCCTGCTCTCCCTAAGGGCAGGCCATGGCAGCTGGTCGATGGTCGTGGGTGGTGGGGTGGGGCACATGTCACCAGCTGGCCTTGGATGAGCTTTTGCCTCAGACAAAAGAGTATTGTTGTTTTTCCTGACAGGAACTCTACCTGAGCAGTTTTGAAGCTTTAGAGAATGAAAGTAGGTAAGTACCACCTGTGTCTTTGGGTACCTAACAATAACAAGCCCTGGAGTTTTTGTGTGGCCCATGCACCTTTCTTCTATGAAATGTGTAACACAAACATCGAATGCCTGTAGATAAAAAGCGTATTTGTGCAGAGCGGGGGCGGCACTCGGCACTCAGGAGGCAGAGACAGGTGAATCTCCGTAAATTCAAGGACAGCCTGGTCTACAGGGCGAGTTCCAGGACAGGCTCCAAAGCTACAGAGGAAACCCCCGTCTCAAAATACAAAGCAAACAGACAAAAAAATGTTTGTTCGAGGCCAACCTGATCTACAGAGCAAATTCCAGGATAGTCAAGGCTGCACAGAAAGACTGTCTTGAAAAAATAAAAGTGTCTGTGTGTGTGTGTAAGCCAGACACTGATGCTGATGTCTGCTTTACTCTCCACCTTATGATTGGTGGCAGGGTCTCTCAATGAACCCAGCACTCACTAATCTGGCCCATCTGGCTGGGCCCTCCCCCCCCTTTTACAGAGCTGCTGAGGATTCAAGGCCAGGCCGTGGGGTCACACAGCTAGCCCTTTACCCATAGAGCCCCAAGAATGTTTCTTACAGGATGTGGTCCCCTTAGAAGTAAGCTGGATACTGTGTGATTCGCTGAGTAACTACTCACCCTAGACATTTAGGATGTTTTAAACTTTTGGGGTTTTTTGTTTTTATTTATTTATTTTAGTATTTCATAATTTAGTATCTGCTACATTCATAGACATGTGTGAGGGAAGAATGAGGATGAGTTCAGACTGAGTCCTCGCTGTGTGTGCTTCTCCGGGTCCTTCATACCCACTGCAGAGGCATTACCTGCCTGGATCTGATGTTTATGACTCCATGAACTGCCACCTGCTCCTGCCATGGTGGAGCTCACTGGGTAGGAAGCTCACTGGCCCAGGATGGGAAAGATGCTGCTGAGCTAGGGAACAAAGCCATTTTCCCATTAAGACAGTGTCAGGTGCTACACTCCGGGAACCGATGATCTTGAAGAACCCTCTGAGATATGTGTGGCTAAGAGAAAAGAGCAGAACACAGACAACAGGCAGAGGTAGCTCTGTTTACGAGAGTAATCATGTATTGACCTGTTACCTAAGCATCAACAGCAGTCACTCAACAACCATGCCTCCATGGTGTCTGTGACGGTGGCTCCTTTCCGGGGATTCAAGGGGACAGCTGCTGGTCACGAGGTCACCTGATGCTTCTGGAGAGCACACAAGTAAGTCATGCCCCAACTGGGAAGGCCGGGAATGGAGGACTTTAAGACTCAGACAGTTGTAAAGAATGGCTCTGGCATTATCCAAAACCCAAACCAAGCCAAGCGGTGGTGCACACCTTTAATCCTGGCACCAGGATATGGTGGCACATACCTGTATTCCTGGCACTTAAGAGGCCGAGACAGGAAGATTCAGAGTTTTAGGCCAGCCTCGGCTAACCAGACACTGTCTCACAAAACAACAACAAAAAAGACAAAATCAGTGTTGGTGAGGATGCTATGGAGAGACCCCTTTTTTTGACTATAAGTCAATGGGAATGAATGTAAATCAGCACAAACATTATGGCAACAACAAAGAGAAGCCTCAAAACATGAAAAATAGAGGGCTGGAGAGATGGCTCAGAGGTTAAGAGCAAAGGTTGTGCTTCCAGAGGTCCCGAGTTCAATTCCCAGCAACCACATGGTGACTCACAACCATCTGTAATGAGATCTGGTACCCTCTTCTGGCCTGCAGGTATACATGCAGGCAGAACACTATACATAATAAATGAATCTTTTAAAAAACACAAGACACCAACTGCCTTGTGAACTATCAATCTCACTGCTGGGTGTATGTCCAAAGGAAGTGAATTCACCGTGCTGGAGAGATGCACACATGCCTGCAATCACTGTGGTGCTATTCTCGGTGATTGGAAATGAACATGACCGGAGGACCACGAGCCGATGAGTAGATTCAGAAAACATGTCACATACATACCGCACAATGCTATTCCTACATGAAGACATACTTAATCCGGCTGATAGCAACACCATGAACAGAGAGGACAGTGTGTTAAGTGGAATAAGTCAGACATAGGAAGACAAGTGTCACATGACCTCAATCACATGGGGGGGTTCTGATGCAGAAACTGGAAGCAGACAGTGGTCATCAGAGGCCAGGTCAAGTGTTCAGTTGCATGTCAGGGTGTCTAAGTTCAACAGTAATGTAGGCCAGAAGAAAGGGTTTTGAATGTTCTTGTCATAAAGAAAGGATAAATGTTTACAGTGTGTATGCTGTGGTTATCCTGATCTGACCATCATGCAACATGATGCAGGGCCACGGCACACGACATATAGTGACCAATTATTAAACATGAGGACCTGAAGCTTGCCAATGGGGACAAGTTTGCCAATGTCAGTTTTCTGCGTCCTCTGCATTCTGATTCCAGGAGGTCCGAGTGGATGAATACAGACCCCTGGGTGAGGAAGTCATTGTTGCTTGATGTCATGAAGGATCCTAAAAGGAACCTGAACCCCACTGTGTCTAGACCTAGAACCCCAGAGAACCCCTAGAACCTTCATCTTGGAGGACATGGCAGGTATTGGTTGAAGGCCCACTATTGACTGGGGCTTAAACCCTGGAGAAAAGTAGCCAGAAAAGAGATAAGTATTGAGCTCTGTGCCATGGGGTGGGGGGACTTCCTTATGTTATCAACAACTGGGCTGGAGCAATCCCACATAGGTTATAATAACTCTTTACTTAACCCAAAGCAACAAATCTCTGGCCTCTGTCAGCGGGGTAACCTTGGGAAGGTCACTTTACCTCTCTGGGCTTATCTTTTCTGGGATATGAATCAGAACTACTCACGCCTCCTGCTGGGAGTATTCACAGGACAGCACCCGGCCCACGTGTGCAGATGTATCAGACACAAGTGGAAGTGGAGAAGCTGAGCTAGCTGCTGCTCCAGGCATCTAGGTAGGTACTGTAGTGTGAGCCAGACAACCCCTCATCCTAGGTTAGTCTTGGTCTTCATCCACACTGAGACAACCCTGCAAGGCTGCAAACTGTTTCCCAGAAGTGTCTGGGGATACAAGCCAGACCCTGAGAGGCCTGAAGGCTTGGCACATGCCCTGCTCTGATGACTTGGCTTCTGGCCTCTGCCGCCTCACTGTGAACTTCACCCTCTACAGACAACAGTCCAAACCTGCTCCCCAGGAGGGAACAAAACCCCAGAACACGACTGGCTGGCTGCACACATCATATTCAGTGTGTTCAAGATGGAAAAGCCCAGCCTGGTGTCAGCACTGTCCAAGGCTGCGCGGCCACTGCTGTGGTGAAAGCTGGCCATGCTTGCAGGGATGGAGGGGAGGGGTGGTACCCATGTTCCAGGAGCAAACCGGAATCAAAGGTAAAGGAAAACCATGAAGGACCACACAGGCCATGTGGGAACTGGGGCCTTCCCACCCCTTCTGCTCCTTAGGTGCAGCCTGGCTACTGCTCTGCTGCAGATCCAGAGGGGTGCAGGAAGGGCATGCAGGCTGAGATAAGTGGGGAGATGGGCCTGGGTCACTAGGTAGGTCTGTTGCAATCAGAGAGACAGGCAATGCCGGAGGAGAGAAGGCGCTCCCCTGATGTCCGAGGGCTTGGAAGAGACAATGCGGTCACAAGTCAAGGAATGGACGTGCACCCTAAAAGCCTTCAGAAGGAGCTGGTCACGCTGACACCTTGACTGCAAGTCAGTTTGGACTTTTGACCTTCAAAGGCTTTGTAAGAAAAAAACTTCATTGTATGTTGCCCTAAGTTGCCGTCTGGGAAAGCTTGTTAAAGCAGTATTAGGAACGAGTCCAGGATGAGCCCTTTCAGTACTGTCACCTGTCCAAACCTGCCTAGTCTTCATACCACCACCGTGGAGTCCAAGTCCTTCACCCTTGTTGGCGTAGGACAGTCAGACATGATGTGGCTGTCGGAAGTTGGGTCTTTACCTGATCACACTGCTTTGCAGGGAGCAGACCTCCGGAATGTTGCTCACAGTCAGTGTTCTATCAATGGACGTCTGAGACCTGATTGGAGGGGTGGAGTCCTCCGTATCCTGAGAACAAATCATGCGCATAACCTGTGATTTAAGGTCCTCTGCAAGTGAACGGGGTGTTTCCAAGGGTCTACATGATCGTGCCCTGGGAAACCCTAAAAGCAGAGCAACCCATCTCATGCGTGATCAACTACTCTTCTAGGATGCAGCTTTCTCCGTGGTGTTCCTGCCAAGCAGTGTCTCACCATCTGCTTGAATGCCTTAAGCAATGGGATGCGTCACTGTCTGCAGAATGGTACCAAGGGCACTACTGTGGTTTGGATATGGCTCTTTCCCAACAGAAAGTCATGCTTGAGTTTAACCATGGTGAGGGGTAAAAAGGTGGAAACTAAACCCAACTGTGATGTTTAGAGTGAGGTGTTTGGGAGGTGGTTAGGAGCAAGTCATTGGGGTGAAGCCCCTCCTTATGTGGGATTTCTCTCTGTATGCTGTGAATATGTTTTATTACCATTTGTTAATAAAGAATCTGCTTTGGGCCTATGGCAGTGCAGAATAGAGAAGGCAGGAATTCCAAGTAGAGAGAGAAAAGAAGGTGGAGTCAGGGAGATGCCATATAGCAGCCAAAGGGGACAGATGCCCCAAACCTTGCCAATAAACCACAAGCCTCGTGGTAATACACAAAATAATAAAAAAAAATGGGTTAAGATATAAGAGCTTGCTAAAAATACACTTAAGCTATTGGCCAAAGAGTATTCTAATTAATATAGTTTCTGTGTGATTATTTCTGGTATGGGCTGCCAAAAATCGAACGAGCAGCCTCCCATAACTGACTGGTTGATACATAAAAAAGAGAATCCCAAGGTATATATGCACATACGTTCCTCTAGGTGTGGGCAGTAGCCCTTGGGCCTGCAGGAAGGGCTGAGCTGAAACGAACCTCTTCTTTGCAGCTAACACTTACCAGGACACCACATTCCCCACAGCAGAGAGCAGACGGACCAGCACACATGGTGAGTCCATCCTTAAGAGGCAGACTTTCAACCCCTCACCAGCTGCAGCACTTGGGAGAACGAGCCCTGCACCTCACCTGAGCAGAGTTGACCCTGTAGACCGGGGCACGGGTGATCCAGCCGAGGGCGAGAGGGGTATTAGCTGCCACCCTCTCCCTTCGTTTGTGATGAGGTGGTGGGGGTGAGGGACCGATGCTGTCCTCCCTTGCTCCTACTGCCGCCAGATGTAGAGGGAACTGACCTTCCCCGTCACAAGCTCCAACACTCAGGAAATCAAGCCTTGCACCTTATCTGGGAATGAGACACTGGACCCACCCCTTATCTGTCATATGGGTGGGGAAGGAATGTTCTCCGCCCCACCCCTATCTCTCTATGCCTGAGGCAGGGGGAGAGCTGCTCTACCCCTCACTCTAGGGAGAGCAGGCCCTGCACCTGACCTGGGCAGCAGAGTAGAGCCAACCCTTTTGGCAGAGGTGTGGTTGAGCCAGCCCCAAAGTTGTGAGCATGGTCGAGCTGTCCCCACTTCTCATCTGTCACGCAGCAGTGTGGTGGGGGAGAGAAGTCTCCCTTTACCCCTCAACCCTTACTACCTGTGACCCCCCCCACCAGCTGCAACACTCAAGAAAGGTAGCCCTACAGTAGAACTGTCCCTGTTGACAGAGGCACAACTGAGCTGGCCCTGGGTATGAGAGTGGGACATCTGGCCACAGGTCCCCTCATCTGCCCTGTGGTGGTGAGGGCAAGGGAAAGATGCCCTCCCCACCTTGCCCGTCACCTGTGCTTGGCCAGCAAACTGCCCATCCCCCTTACCAGAGGCGGCACTCAGGAAAGTGGACCCTGCACCTCGCCTAGGCAGCATAGCAGAGCTGACTGGTGGGACTTCTGGACAGAGAGAGCTCTGGGAAGAAATGTGCATCACTAGCTGGACGCAGAGAGAGGCAAAAAATAATACGAGTCACATGGCAACACATAGATGAACAGAAATGAGTTAATTTAAAATTATACGGGCTAGTGGGACAAGCCTCAGCTAAAAGCTGAGCTTTCAGAAATAAGAAGTCTCTGTGTCGTTTTCTGTGAGCTGGAAGCCCAAAGAAAAATCCATCTAGACTTGACCCTACTGTTGGGGGGTACGGGTGAACTAGCCCAACCCCTCACCCGCCATATGGTGGCGTAGGTGGGGAAGAAATGCACCTTCATCACCCCTTGCCACCTGTGCCTGTGAGAGGTGGGAGAGCTGGCCTTGACCCTCCAGTTACAGCACTCAGAAGAGCGGCCCCCTCTACCTCACCTGGCAACACAGTAGAGCCGGCCCTGATGGTCCAAGTGTGGGAGAGCCAATCCTGAGGGCACGAAAGCAAAACTGGCCCTGCCCATTGTCATTGCTGCAAGGGGTGAACTAGCCAGGGAAATGAGGATGAGCTTAACAGAAGAGAGCTGGGGGGCTGACCAACTCTCCAACCACCAACCACGCAGACCCAGACCCAGGGTTATGAGTTGGCATTACCCCAGTATCCACCCTATGACCTGCAGGAGCACATGAAGGGGCTGGTCCTGCGGACCCAAAGCTGCAGGACCTCCACGACACAGAGCAACAGCAGGATATCTAATAAGAGTCCCAGTGAGGGCCCAGCATCGATGGTGTGGCAGGACCTGAGTCCCCAAAACAGACCAATGACTCTGCAGTGAACACTTGCAAGTAAAGATATCGGGACAAAAGGGTATACGTGTGACCCACTGTATCACACTACAGCTTCCATGATAAGATTTTTCCTTTTTTCTTCTCTTAAATTTTAATGGGGGTGGGGATGCAAGGGCAGAGGGCAGATATGAAGGGATGGGAAAATGTATGGGATGGAGATGTGTGATGTAAAAGATACAAAGAATAAAAAAAACTTCAAAAGAAAAAAAAAGAGGCCAAATCTGCACCCTGGGATGATGGTAGCCTGCCACATCTCCAATCAGACACCACCCCTCCCCTGACCTGGACACAGGCAGATATGGCACGCCACCAAACTGTCACAAACTGCAGAGGGGCCTTTCTTTGTCCCATGGTGACAGACAGGATGTGCTGCTTGGATGTCACATGTACTAATGAATTCCACTTTCACATATCAGAAAAAACTGACGCTTCTTAGAGGATGTTTTGTTTCTCTTCTACTACTGGGGGCTCCTCAAGGTCTCAGGGGATCTCTAGTTCCTGAGGTGAGCTGTCAATGCTGCTTCCCCCTTGGAAAGAGCTCTCAGTGATAACGTCATGACTGACGAGCATTTCTTTTTCCTGTCGGTATTTTTAAAGCATCCAGGACCCTTTCCCCACACCACTGTTTATGGAAGCAGACCTACCCTGTAGTTACTGCTATCTGCAGAAGTTTCTACACAATAAGGGAACATTGCAGAGAACAACGTCTTCCTCCTGAGGCAAGACTCCAACAGAGGACCGGCTGCAAAGTATCTTGTGCCAACACAGGCTTCAAGAGGAGTGCCTGCTGGGTGCACGCCTTTAATCCCAGCATTTGAGAGGCAGAGGCAAGTGGATCTCTGTGAGTTTGAGGCCAGTGTGGTCTACAGAGCAAATTCCAGGACAGGCTCCAAAGCTAGAGAAACCCTGTCTCGAAAAACCTAACGGTGTTTGTATATGGCTGATAATGTGTTTGGGTGCTTTCAGGACACATACCTGTCCGGACCTTACCAGGTGTCTACCAGGAAGTGATTACAGAGTCAGTGTAGCTTCAGGAAAACCATCTTCAACTGAAACGCCTTCTTTGGTTAATATTTAAAATTTCTTAGTGGGTTTCACTTACAGATACAGATTGAAATGGCATACAGCACGGATGTCACTCTGGATGAGGGCTGAGGATGTGAGCCTCAACTATATCCCCTCAACCCACATGCTACTGTTGTTAGAGACTAGGGAGGGGGCAGACCCAGTCATTCGTCTGACCCTGCTAAGCTGTTACTTTCCATTGCTGGCATCTAGGAGTAACCAAGGACAGTTAAAGATCACAGGGCACTTGGCCTCTGGTATTACATAAAATCTTTTTTCTCTTGGCAGTGAACTTTGACCAACCACAAAACTTTTGTGGCTAGAAAAAGACATTTTCTAGAATCTTAGACAAAGGGTGGCTGCATCCAAGGAAAGTATACATGCTTATTGGAGCATTATAGTTTGAGTTGGAAGCATCCTCCCGTGTCTATGTGATTAACTGCTCCCCAGGGTGGTAATATTGGTAGATGGTAGAACCTGAGTCTTTAGATTACGATGATGTGCCCATCAGAGGCACAGCGGGAACCAGGCTCCCTCTCCTCTTCCACCTCATGGAGAGGTGAATGGCTTTGTTTCACCACCCGTCCCTCTTGCTTTGATACAGCACAGGCTTACAGCTAAGGAGCCAGCTGGCTAAGGAAGAGCCCACGAAACCACGAGCCAAAAGACTCCCTTCTTCTTGGGCTTCATTAGCCCATTTGCTACGGTGACAACAAAAAGGATGCTGGAGGAAGCATGAAACCCTCTGGGGACATGGGCGTCACATCCTCCTGTGTCCTTTCTGCTGACTGCGAGGAAGAGGAGGGAATGTGAGTGAACTCAAATCTCCCCCACACCCAGAATCTTGTGCAAAGCCCCAGCTAAGGTTCTGCACCTCAACTCAGTGGCTGGAGTTTCTCCAGATTTTAACTTCTGTCGCTCTCCCAGAGTCTCTGTGGACCACACCCCTCTAGTGTGTCGTCACCTAGGCAAATAATGAATCATAAATTTTATTTCAAAATGTAAACGTCACTAAACATGCATACATGTTAAAACAATAAAATTTACAATTTCATTAATTTTTTTCTTTTGCATAGGACATTACAATATAGAATCTATGCCTTACAAAATACATAACAAAGTTTTATCCGAGCAAGCCAAGGCCAGATTGGGAACTATACAACTGTAATACTTCACTGTAGTGATCCAGGAAAGACAGAACATGGCCTTTGGAAGCATGTTGGGAGCTAGGGTAGTCTTAAAAAAAAAAAAAAGTTCCTATAGAAAAGAAAATCTGGGACTTGATGGAAATGGCCTTGGACCCTTGGATTTTGCCTTGGAGTTTTGGCAAAGGATCCCACAGAAATTCCGATGGCTTTGCATGGGAAGCAGTCACCTGGGCCTAGCCAACAAAACAGCAACAGAGATTTCCAGTCACCAAGGATAGACGCTCTGACGTCACAATGCACCAGGCACCCGGGCCTCTCCAGTATGCAAGGGAGAACAGAGAGGTCCTTCCACTCACACACCAGGGCAGTCCTCCTAATTCAGGTCTGACACCGGAGAGATGATCAGGCAGCGTCTGAGAAGTGGCCCCAGCTGCTCCTGGGGAAAGGGATACTCTGAAGTCTAGGCTCTCAGTTCTGACTAGGGCAGCCTGGCCCACAGGTGGTCAGTTCACAAGCTGACCTTGTTTTTGAGAACCGGGCAGCAGCCCCACAGGAGCTCTAGGGAAACGGCAGGGAGAAACCCCGCCCCTACGCCTGACCTAAGTTTCCTGCCCAGTCCCAGGGATGTGGGGGAGGTGTCTTCTTTGCCATCCTGTTTGTTTCTAAACAAAGTAGTGAAGTTTTAAAGCTGTGTGAGATTGGGGGATGGGAGATAGGGGAGCTGGGCTGGGATAGAGAGTTCCAAGACAAAGTCCACTAACCCTGTTGGGGGGGGGTTGTCAACAGAAACCAAGCAAGCCTCCTTTCCCTGGTGGACTGGGGCCTCCAGGCCAGTTCTGCTCCTTTCACTGGAGGTCAGTTGGTCAGCAAGAGGAAGGGCCTCTCCCTCAGCAGTGCTCAGGCCTGTATCAGTAGTTAGCTGGATTGAGCATCCATGTTTGGGTACAAAATTCTCTGGAATGTGTCCAGGACAAACCTTCAAAGACTCAGAATCAGGAAAATTAGTCAGAGGATCTGGCTCTTCCTAGTGCCATCCTGATTTCAAAACAGTGAGTCCACATCTGGATTTTAGCTTTGAAAGACATGGCCACCAGGACTCACATAGGAAACTTTGGACAGCAAAAAATTGTGGGTGACCTATAAAGCATTTCTTACAGATCGCAACATGGCTATACATAAACCTTCCAGCACTGTCTCTGACAGAATGGCCTTTTGTAAAGTGTGTGTGTGTGTGTGTGTGTGTTTGGGGGAGGGGGCAGCAATCAGTAACACCTGTCAGAAGTCAAACTAGATAGGCTTGTAAACAAAGCCACAACCAGGAGTGAGAAACGAGGCCAAGCTATTACTCAAATTTGTCTTACATGGAAGATGCCCCTGCTTGGTGGAGACTCCAGATGAAGCCTCTAGGAGATGCTGTGGCCTTGTGCATGTCACAGCACCTGCTTCTGGCTAGAAAAGGGCCAGCCTCCTGGACAGGAAGTCTGAAAGGTAACCCCTCTGTTCTGCCACATTTCTCTTGGAACCACAGAATGTCATCTTCCCTCTTCCCCACATCTAAACACCCTTCACCAGGGACACCAGGGTGCATGTTTTTGCACCCGGAGGCTGCACGCTGGTGAATCCTGTGCCTGTCCCAGTGCTGGCCTCAGAACGAAGTTGAGATGGGATGGGCTGGAAGTGGGGACTTTGCACCTCAGGTCCTGTGGGTAGGGGGCATGGCAGAATACAAGTAGGGCCACACTCCCATCAAGGGCATCATTGTCCATCCCTACATAGCACCCATCAAGAGAGAACCTAGGGCCCTCTTTGGAAAAGGGCTGTTTTCTGTATGGCTGTAGGATTCAGTAGGCATTTGGGGAACAGACAGTGACCCCCTAATATGGCTGATACAAAGAGGGATGTTTTCATTTGGGACATGAGCTAAACTCCAGCCCCCTGATGGCTGAAGTCCAGAATTCCTTTTAGACACTGCTACAGGGAACTCTCCCTTCCTTCACTCAGGCACTTTCACTGTGGGATCTCTGCCTCCTGTCCCTAAAAAAGGATTTGACTTTCCAGTATTATTTCTGGGCACCCTACAGGTTTCCCAGTCAAACTGAAACCAGAAAGTATGGCCATAACCACAAAAACTCAAAGCCCCCACACCAGACCCAGGCTGGGAAGACTCTGCTGTACCTTAGAAGGAATCCCTTGTTTATGACAAGATGGGAACCTAATGAGAAACCACTGGAAATGAGTCTAATCATGTTCCTCTCCTCATCCCACCCGTGGATCAGATGAACTGAAGCCCCAGATGATACAGGGGGATCCATGAGGGTTGCCTTGGCCCCATGCTGAAGGACCACACCCTGCCATTAAAGGAGAACCACTTTGGGAATGAAGACACGTTCATTTGCCAAAAATAGCCAACGCCTGCATATTTCTGTTTTAAGGCAACGTTACCCTTCCATCCATCAGATGGAACAGCCCTGGGTCATTCAGAGGAAAAATTAAATTAAGTGCTCTTTGGAAACAGCCTACGCCCGCTTTCCCTCCCCCACCCCCCCAACCCACTCTACAACAAACCAGCTCTTTCTTTTATTCCAAGATGATGGGGCTTAGAGTCCTTTTTACCCTTCCTAAGTGCAGACAGTGGTTGAGTTAGAAAGCCTCCTTCTGTGACTCTGCAGGTAGATCACAGGAGGCAGCTGGCTCTTCCCAAGGAGAGGCCTTGGCTGGCCTTTGGGGCACACTGCTGCATCTCTTCATTATGTCTTCAGAGCCATAGATGTAGGTGCACCAAAGGACTTTGGAATAAAATTCCTGAATCTGGAATGTGAATTCCTGAGACATGAAATGTGTTCAGAGTGTGGCTTTCTCTGCCTCACACAAATGACTTTGGGAGGGACTACACTTTGGAACTCAGCACGAAGATCGCCACACCCCAAGCACCCAGGGTTCCCTTCAGTCAAGGTCCCAGCCACACATATTCCATTCTCCTCCCCAGATGAAATGCAAGCAGAGCTGTAGCCAGCTTTGCACTGGAACAGGACAGGGACCATCCCCCAACCACCATGCCTGCTTTTGGCAGCAGCAACGCCACAGCCCAACTCAGCACCTACTGTGCTACCAGAAGCCACCATATGCCATTAGCCTCTCAAAGCTGACACAGGTAGTCAGAAAGCGGCACCCCAGGTCTACATGGTAGCCACATGACAACAGTCAGAAACTGCAGACCTGGCTGGGCATGGTCTCTGGGTTTTTCCTGTGCTGCCCCCCTACACTGTGTAAGGGCTGGGGTGGAGGCAGAATGACCACAACCAAGGCACTCTGGGCCCAGGAAGCCCATCTATGGCCCTCTGAGTCAGTCACAAGGGCTGATCCTCCATATCAAAATGAAGAGAGGTCTCTGTAAGACACCCCAAATCCATCCCAAACCCACCCAACCAATACACACACACACACGCGCACACACACGCGCACACACACACGCACACACATACACATATATATCCGATCAGACCTGGGACCTACGTTCTTAGGCCCCAGTTCTTGGGTGAAGGGGAGGAAACACCTGGGCCTCTGCAGGGTGGGAGCAGATGGACCCTCCATGAATCTGCAGAAGAGCAACCAGAACACGGTCTTGCCAAGGAGGCCCAGAACCTGAATCCAACGCAGCAGCCCAGGTCTGGGCTCCAGGAGAAACAGGTCAGGCCAGGCTTCTACTCCAGCTGTTTTTCCAGCAGTCCCCTCCCCTCCCCATCCCCGCCCTGCAGATGGGTGTGGCGTGGGTCCTCCCAGGCAGGGCAGGCAGAAACAGGGGGGAAAGCGGAGAGTGCAACAGGGTGGAACTGGACGTTCGTTAAGTCTGCACTCAAGGTTCTGAGAAGGTGATTCCCACAACTGTCATGTGGTGTCCCCCCAGAGAAGCAGAATCCTTGTTTCTCCAGCATCATCCCAGTAGCATCTGCTGCGCTGCTCCGAGGAGTTCCAACTGAGACTGTCTGCCACCAGCAGTCTCTGCGGGCTGTGTGGGTGCTGCCACAGGCACGGCCACACACACAGACTGAAGAGGCAGAGGCGCCTCCACAGTGGCCCTGGGCATGAGAGCTTGGGGGAGCTGGATGAAACAACACCAATTTTGGGGAAGCAGTTTCAGCACAACATGCCCAGGACACTATTTCCCAGTCTGAGAACATGGTGTGATGGTGAAGGGTCCCAGGTGCCTTCTGTAGGGCAGGCAGGGCCCAGGCCGCCTCCCTGGGCTGTTGGCAGCAATAGTGTGCCAATCCAGGCGGGGTTTGCATCTGGCCTCCATTTTTCTGAGGATTTCTGGAGGCAAAAAGCCAAGCAGGTAGGGCAGGCAGGACCACCTCAGAAGGCAATGTCCTTCTCCACAGTTCCACAGGCAAGTGCTGCCACGGTCTGTCATGGCTTCCCGCATCCCTGTGAGGTGGCCAGTCCCTCAGACCCACCTGTTCTCTAAGCCAGGCCAAGGGGCAGAGGTGCCACTGAGTGGTAGCAGGAAGGGGGCACAGGCCTTTCTGGGACTGCTGCAAAATCACAATGTCAGTGGCCACATCTGTTCCCAGCTGGCCTGTTCTGCCCCAACCTCACAGAAAACTCCAGAGTGCAAATCTATGTACAGAGTAAGGCGGCAGAAAGGCGTGCCCTCACTGACCTCGTGGACCGCGTCCATCCCTGAGAAAGGGGGGGTTTCAACACCGCTGAATCTCGACTTCGTGGGTAGCTCTATTGTGCAATTTGTGGGTCGTGTATATATTTTTTTGAAAAAACAATTTTTTTTGTTAAAAATTGACACCTGAGGTGAAGAAAAGTGTTTTGCTGTGGACTTCTCAAGTTCACTCAGCTTTCCTATGATCAAGGGGGCGGGGCGCGGTCCGGGCGCGGGCGCTCAGGGCGAGCTGGCCGGGCTGATGGTAGGGCTGCTGGCATCGGAGCGGCTGTAGTCGCTGAGCGAGCCCGTCCGCGAGCCCCCACCGCGCCGCTGCAGCATGCCCGGATGGAAGTTGGCATGGCGACGTGCGTGTTTCGTCAGGTGGTCGCTCCGCATGAAGCGCTTCTCGCAGATGGGGCAGCTGAACTTCTTCTCGCCCGTGTGCGTGCGGTAGTGCCGCGCCAGCTCGTCCGAGCGTGCGAACTTCTTGTTGCACTCCTGCCAGCTGCAGGCGAAGGGCCTCTCACCTGTGGGAGACAGGGGCAGAGGTTTTAAGAGGTTTTAAGCCACGCCCCACCATCTAGTCAGGCCACTGCCTCTCACCACCCTCAAGGCCCATTTTCCCACCCTGTGGATAAGCTCTCGGCCCACACCTGAGATGCAAGCAGATGACAGGGCTGAGGAAGAAACACAACATGGCCGACTCGGCAGTGGAGCTCAGACAAGGGAAAGCATTCCATCAACACTCCCAGGCAGGAAGTAGGAAGGGGGTGCATCTTGTCTAGCAAAAGGGGGTCAGAGAGACCATTACCCAGAGTCGGCCAGTCCACTGTACCTGCTCTGACAGGGGTCCTAATGCAGGCCTGGCATGCAGCAGACTTCAAAAGGCTCCTGCAGACTCAGGCAGGATGGCACGCAAAGGTGATGGCTCAGAACAAGGGGGCGGGGGCTAGGCAAGTGTGGAGAAGGCAGAGCACAGTGCAACTCAGGGGGTAGTGTGGGTTCATTTACTCTGGACCCCAATCTACGTTTTGCTCAGATCAAGGGACACGCTAGCATTTACCCAAACTCTACAGATAGAGAAAGGGGGGGAGAGCAAGCGAGGGAGAGAGAGACAGACAGACAGAGAGAGACAGAGACAGAGAGACAGAGACAGAGGAAAGACCAGCTACTCAGGGAGAAGCATTTGGTGGCACCCCAGAATGAACCCTGTCTGTATTGGGGGAGCCACACAGCTGCCTTCCCTGCTTCCTTGTCCTACAGAGCCTCTAAGGAAGATTTCCAGCCTTTGAAATTGCCCCCACCAAGTCTAACAGAGGAAATCCACAGGGCCCATCTATCCACCTTAAATATAAACAGATACTTGGGGCCACCTGACAGCCAATGAAAATCACCAGCATGAAAAGGAGAGAGCAACAAAGCTACCAGCTCCAGAGGAAAAGGAGAGAAGACAGGAAACAAAAGAACATTAACCTAAAATTTCTGATTAGTATTCAACACAATCTGAGATACAATGGGATGCCCAGAGCAAACAATATCATAGGAAGCAAGTTCAGAAAACAAAACAAAAAAAAGCACTGAGAAATTAGAAATATTCTTGATTAAGTAATATTTCCAAAAAGCTAGAAATATACTCAAAGAACTACCCTGAAAAACAAAATAAAACCCCCAATTCTAGAAAACTTGTGAATGCAGCAGTGTTCCATCCCCTAGCACTATGGAGACAAGGCCTGGCTTTCCTCACCCATGTTCACAGCACGGGGAAAGACACTCAGAGGCGGCTCAAAACCAAGCAGCCTGGCGCATGGCCACGATGGCTGCCCTTACGTTCTGGTTCGGTTTTCCAGGACTGTTCTGTGAGTAGACTGCTGGCTTTGCATGGAATTTTTGTTTCTGACTGACAGCGGAGGACAAAAAGTTGAAAGCTCCAGCAATCAGTACATCTAAGAAGAGGTACAGACAAGAGGAAAGAAGGACTATCTGCGGTCAGTGTGTGTGGTAGGGGTAGGGGGCAGGAAGAACAGGAGAGCATGCTGGGAAGATCAGGCGGAGGTGTGAGGGGAGTGCACAAAAGCAGCCCTTGCTAGGAGAATTTCTGCATAATTACAACAGTGAGTAAAAAAACTGAGATCTCAATACTTAATAAGTGCTACGCGAGAAACAAGCATCAAGCTTCTATGCCAGAACAAGGCACTACATGTCGGTTATACTGGAAACTCTGGAGGGCAGGGGATGGAGAGTTACATCTCACATACTCCATCCAGCATGGGGGGGAGGGCACCAAGAAACCAGGGGTCAAGGGCAAGGGGGAGGCTTGGGGAGGCAGGGCCCCAAGGCCTTCAGGGGACAATCCTAGGAAGAAAGCAATTCTATGCAAAGAGCATGATCAAGATATTAGATAAATCTAAGGACAAAGAGAAGGCACATTTCTTTTTTTAAGATGACGATGAATTCCAGGAAATATAGGAGCAATGTGGACACAAGACAACAAGGATCAAATTCAAAGCACACTAAAATGCCAGATGATCTTGTGCAACCAGTGAAGAGCTCAAAGGCTCTAGCTGCTCTTCGTATGTAAAATGACTTTGCCAATGACCCCATGGAAAGGCAGAATATAACTCCAGCACAGGCCTCAGTGGGTCAGCCTAACAGTACCAGTCACATAAGGCCAGTGCTAGATTTCAGCATAGCGCAGAGACAGGCGTCACAAACAAAACGTGGCTTTCGAGGAAAGGTAGAAAGATACACAGTGGGATTTAAATAATGTAATAATTAAAATTATATACTTATCAGTTCAGGAGGAGGTGGGTAGGTATAAGGGTAGGAGTGAGGTGAATTCTTAAAATAGCATGAAAAGAGATTAATTTGAGAAATTAAGAAACAAATATATATTACATATACATTATGTAACACAGACATACATGATATATATTCTTTTTTATTATTATTATTATTATTAAACAGTACCCATCAGGACAACTAAAATCAGATCAGGGAACAGTGCTGAATTGAACACAGTTCAATAAGCCCTTCTGTGTTGCAGACTGCCAGAGATGACTCTAAAGGTGAAGGTGTTTGCTTGACCAAACATAATGACCTATGTTCTATCCACAGGACCCAGACACTGGAGGGAGAGAACCAGTTCCCAAAAGTTATCTTCTGCTCTTACACACGCCATGCCATTCACATGTACTACCACACCCAAATTTAAAAAATGTCTAAATACAATTCTAAAAATATCTAACCCAACCACAGTCAAAGAGATGGTAATGCTGAATATACTAACTGGTTCCGGGAAGAGGGGCTTGTCAAAAAAAAAGTGAGAAGTGTGTCACGGGCTAATTCTATTCTTGGCTATTCACAGGGCCTGTTAATCAGCAGCAGCACCTTGGGAAGGTCTGGAGTCACCTGTATCAGGTCAGACCCAGTCTCTGACACCAGACAAGCTCCAAACTGCTTGCAGCAGGAGGAGCAATGAAAAGATACAGCCAACCCCTAATCTCCAGAATCTGTGAAGCAGCCTAATTTGGAAGGGGAAAAAGGGTCTTTGTAGATATAATTAGGGTAAAAATCTTGAGATGAAGCCACAAGTTACAAGAGGGAAGTAAAGGGGAAATGGTGCTAAGGGACCAGGACAATCCATCTACAAGCTTTCAGTTGCCAGCTACAGCATTGGAAGAGAGGAGAGAAGCAATAAAGTAGGTGCTCTCTTGGAGCCTCCAGGAAGAACCACCCCTACCAGCGTCTTGCTCTGGGATTTCTGGTTTCGTTTAGAAACTGAAAAGTAAATTTCAGCTGCTTTTAGCTATCCACTTGATGGATACAAGAAGCAAACATGCTGTCCTGTTCTCACAGTAGGGCCCACATGGTGATGTTATAGGCTGTGTACCACCAGCGCTGGTACCAGGCCTGGCGTGTTCCAAAGCGTCTGTTCGTATTTGCTATCCCCACCCACGGGGTCTCCTTAGACTGGAGCAGAGGTGGGAGCTGGGTTCAGGGTGAAGAAAACCTATGGTTTCCTAATAGGCCCAGATCTTTGTCTTTTTCAGGATCTTTCTGCTTGCGTTCCTGGAAGCATATGAGACAGGTACTATTTATTACAGATGGGCCAGGTAATGGCAGGGCTGCAGAGAAGGGCAACATCTGAGGAGATGAGTGTCTCACTGGGGAGGAAAGCGGGAAGGTTTTCCCACACTTTCACTGAGTACATGCTCAAGGCAGGACCTTCAGGGCATAATCCTCACCCCAAGAGATGCCAGCCTCCCACCTGCTCTCTATTCCTCCATCAGCCTATTTAAAAAAAAAAAAAGTCTATGGGCAGAAGCTCAAGCTACATGCCCACCTCCAGTGGGGATAACCAAGGCTGCTAAAGATACATGCAGGTACTAGTATGTATAATGGAGGATGAAGGAATGGGGGAGGGGGTCACATGACACTCCATACTGCAGGACACATCCCTTGCACTATCCCTAAGAGCTCTATGAAGAGCTTCTACGTGTGTGTGTGTGTGTGTGTGTGTGTGTGTGTGTGTGTGTGTCAGCCCCTGATACTCATTGTATTAGGAAAAACACAACACAAAACCCAAGCGAGGAGAGGCCATCAATTATCACACAGCCTCTGGAATTTTCCATGGCACTCTAGGAAGAGCAAAGGTGGGTAATGTCACTGCAGTCAACAGTTTTAGCTCATGGTGCCATGAAAGGGTCTCGGGTGCCTACAGGTACCCTCCAGCATCGCTCTGAAAGAGCTGTTCTGGACACTGGACTCAGGGTAGAGCAGCTGGCCTAAAATATCACAGGGCACAGACAATCCCAGCACACAGCTGGTGACCCTACCTCCCATCACAGCAAAGGGAGTGGGATGGGCTAAACAACAGCCCCAACAACCCCCACTGTCCTGCATCTGCCCTCCTGTGTACAACCAGCCCCCAAGGATAAGGTGTAATCTAACTCAGAAAGGCACTGGCCCTCTCAAGAAGGTAGCCAGAATAGAGAAAGCTGGTCCCTATAGAAAGCTAGTCTTTTTGAGGAATCCCAAAGCCCTCAGGGGACCCCATTCTCAGAAGCTAAAAGGGACCAGGGACCAGGATGTTGGATGACCAATAAAGGTGCATGGAGAGGTGACTGGAGCCACAGGCAAGATGGGGGATCAGGCTTTGTGAAGGAAAACCAGGTGGGAGAAAGGGAGCTGGCTGCTGAATATGAGGCACTGTGCCTGGGTGGGCAGGGAAGTAAGGGACAGAAAAGTGAAAGAATACCAACCATTGAAGGGGACTGGGTCAGGGCTAGGCTGTGTTGGTGTCACAGGGTTGGGGAAGTGCCTGGGGAAGGCACAGGAGCCAGAAGCTATAGGCCAAGTGAAAGTCCTAAGGGGGCTATGGAATAGGGATCCTGTATAGAGGGTGCGGGGCTTAAGCCTTATGGGGAGACTTCAGAACAAAGCTGGAGTGTGGGGGTTCAGTGTGTCTTGGGGATTTAGCCGGAGGTGAGACTAGCCAGGGGTACTTGGCTCGCCAGGACCACAGTTACATAAATGTTCCCTGGCGCCGCCGCGAGGCCGCTACTAGCAGCAAGCAGCACAGGGCACAGGGTGAGCGTGATTGCCTCATCTTATCAGGGAACACAACGTCCCACACGCTCTTGCCCAAGCCGCAGGCCTGGGCGGGAACAGCCTGTTCTCTGTGAGGCTGGCCGGAGGAGGGGAAGCGAAGACAGCCCGGCCGAGGCTCTCCTTCCGCCAAAGCCCTTACTGGGTTTGGGCGCGCGCTGTCCCGCAGCAGAGGCGCACAAATGCTCCAGCTCAGAGTCTGAGCTCAGCCCTGCTGGATCCTCCGGTCCGAGGGGCATGCTCCCATTACCTAGCACCAACCAGACACTCACTGCCACTCACTCCTCCCCACCAGCTGAGTGGGCGGCTCCAGGTTCCAGCAGCACCTGCACAAACCACAGTGCCTTTCTGCTTTGTGCGGACCTCTCAGGAGCATGTGTTTTTAGAGTCTTTTCTGTTGCCCTCCCTAGCCCCATCCTACATGTGCTGAGGACCGGACAGAGCAACCTACTACTTGATCTTGGTTTAGGTTTACTGCCCAAGCCAGCATCCAACTCTTATTGCAGAGGGAGAAGGGAGGGCCTGGGAGTGATGCCCCTCTGACCAGGAGACCCTGCAAAAGCAGATCATCAATATTATGCAGTATCCTAGATTACATGAAGAGCCCTCTGCAGGCTGAAGGAATCTATGTGGGGGTTAGGGAGGCAGGGCAGAGCAATCAGAAGCCTTTAAAGAGATCCTACACCTACACCTACACCTCATAGACTCTCAGTCTTGGCTACTCCATACCAGAGTGGGCTGTCACTCATCAGTAAATAGCTTTGATCTGTGGTCACTGGCTTGGGGCCACTTCTAGCTTTCAACCTCAAAAGTGCCTTGAGATAGTCTTCACTCCAAGAAGGCCTGCTTGTTCTCCTAGCAAAGCTCAACACACAGCTAAATATTTGGGATGATCAACTGGAGACCTCAAAGAAAAATTCTGGTACACAGCCTCACTGGGTATGAGGGATTGACTCTGACTAGTGGGTGGACTTTCCTAATCCCTTAAGGGTACCATCTGGTTGCTAGACAGCTAATCTGCAAATGACTTGCCTCCTTCACCCACGGAACAGGTGAGATATATACACCCCGGGAGGAGAGCTGGCTAGTGGCAGAGCCAGTCACAGCCAGGACCCAGGACTCGGTCTGCATCAGGAGAGATGCACGAAGCAAGGAAACTGACTTCTCTGCCCACATACTGCCGCTGATGCCCTGAGTTGCTATCTTACCTCTTTCTCAGTCACTGTGAGGGGTAGAGAAAGACTGGAGGACACACGCCTGCTTGTAAGAGATATGTTTTTTATCACCTGTGGACTAAGGGGCCCAGGGAGGTATATGCCTGAGCAAATGGGTGGCATGCAACAGTAGGAGGAACCACTGGCTACGGATGCTGCTCTTGCCCGTGACTCTACTTCAGGGCACTCTGGCCTGCTGCTACTGTTGTGGGAACCAATGCCACTGATCGCATCATATCCCTACACTTGATCTTAGCCAAGAGGCTGAAAAGCAGTAAGCGCAGGCACGCACGCCATCCAGATGCTGAAGGGAGACTGCTACGCAACCTCAGGCTCCACTATGGACCAATATGTGTCCTGACAATTTCTGCAGTGGGTGAAGGGATATTTCTTAAAGTTGGTGTTTTGGTTGTTGCAATTTGGTATGGGATAATCTGTGTATAAATAAACAAAATGTGTATGGAAAATAAAGTCAGAAAAGCTCTGCGAAGGAACCGCCATGTCTGAGGATGCAACTGTGGCAGCTAATAACTAGCTGCTGGAATGGGGCAGGAGGGCAGAGCCAGACTCAAACAAAGTGGCAACTCCATCAGACATATCAAGTGAGAGGGAGAATGTCACAAAAAGTATTAAAACAATTAGTGTCTGTAAGGGTTAGCCCCATAATTTCATCCATTATGCTGGAATCAGTTCTATGTGGTATCAATACATCACACAGCCCTCCATAAATATACTCAACATTTATATACTAGTTCAAATTTCAAAAGTTAAAAGAAAGCCTAACTTACCAAAGATTTGACTGTGAAAGATGAAACCATGAATGTTCTATGAGCAAACTGTTTTATAATACTTGGGCATAAGTTCTTTATATAAGTCAAAGTCCAGAAGCCATGAAAGTAAATACTACTAACTGGACTACACAGAATTTGGCGGACGAAGTCACTCTAAAACTAGAGTAAAAGGAAAATGACAAGCAGGAAAAGATACACATGAAGCTCACCATCTTCAACACTGAGTTCATGAAAACTGGAAGAAAAAAACGGAAAACCATGCAGAAGCAGTTCATGGGGAGATTACAGTGGGTCTCTCAAACAACCCCAAACATCCCTCTAACAGGACTTCAAGGCAGAAAGAGTCCACTGAAATATACCTTTTATTCACCAGATGGTCAGGCTACAGGGACACAGCCACACTGTCCCTCTGCTTACAGAAGGACAATTGCGAAAAGCGCTTCTCAGGGTGACTTGGCAACATTAGTGAGATTATAAAAGTGGTGGCTGAGACTGCAGCTCCGTATCAACCATCGTGCTCCAGGTGCTGGGCCGATGTCACATTCTAGAACACTCCAGATCCTCCAGTCCCCCAAACCTTCCGGTGCCTCGCCTACAAAAGGCCTGCACACTTAGAAAATGGCACTCACACCTGACTGATCAGCATAGCTGAAGCCCAGAAATAAATAGGGTTCTTCAACAGATGTTTAAGTAAACTGTGGAACACATGTACTGAAGAATAACACAAATAAGCTGGTGTTCTTTGTGGAAAGCAAGAATCAGGCTACCAAGTATTACAGCCTCGCGAGGAAAACAAGGCCCAGAACAAAAGCATGAAGCATTTGGACAAACAGTATGAAGGTGCACATGCACCTGCCTGTCTGTGCAGAAGTGAGAACAGGTTCTCCCGTGCACACAGGGGACAGGCAGGGAAGGCTGCAAAACTACTTAAGCCAAGCCAAGACCCCCCCCAAAATTCCATATGGTCAACTAGAAAATGATGCCAGTCATGGGGCTGGCAAGATCACACAGCGGGTAAAAAGCACTTGCCATGCCGGCCTGACAACATGAATTAGATTCCTGGAGCACACAGTGGAGGGAGACCAGGCTTGTGCTGTTTTGAAAGAAAATGGCCCTACAGGGAATAGCAGTATAGGCGGCATTGTTGTGATAAGTGTAGTCTTCTTGGAGGAAGTGTGTAGAGGCGGGCTTTGAGGTCTCATCTAAGATCAAGATACTGCTCAGTATTTCAGTTCACTTCCTGTTGCCTTCTGATTAAGATGTAGCTAGTACCATGTCTGCCTGCAGGACACCATGCTCCCACCATGATGATAATGGATTAAACTTCAAAAACTATAAGCTGCCACCTCAGTTAAATGTTCTCTTTATAAGAGTTGCCGTGGTCATGGTGTCTCTTCACAGCAATAGAAACCCTAAGACAAGGCTCCCAAAAGCTGTCCTCTAACTTCCACAAGTGACTAGTGGCATGCACACACTAGCATGCATATATACTACACAATAATAAATAAAAACTTAAAAACAGAAAATGCTGCTCATGGTTCATGTCTATTTAAAAACTAGACATTAGTGCTAGGAGTACAGCTCAGTGGTGGAACACTTGCCTAGCATACATGGGGCCCTGATTTGCATTTGCAACACAACAAAAAATCAGAATCAAAATTACACTTTAAACATCTTTCAGCTGGACACAATACATGTCTGCAATTCCAGCGCTCTGGAGATGGAGGCTGAGATTGCCCTGAGTTGGAGGCCAAACTAGGCTATCCCCTGAATACCGACCTGCCTGTCAGGGCAGGTGCTGGCATCCTGGAGGCCAAGTCCTACCTGCAGCCATAACACACACCCCAATGTCAAGGCAGGAGAGTGGGTCTCTCAGCAGGGGTTAGAGTGGTGGGCACCAGGGATACAGCAGATTTCTGGGAAAGAATTTACTCTCAGACCACAGTGGAAAGGGTAAAGACAGAGAGCAACGGGCACAATGTGAAGAAGCCCAAGCACTTCCTCTGCTGGAGTGTTCTAGGGCAGCTCCAGCTACCAGCAGCCTGTGTAGACTCCCAGTTAATCACTGCTTCCCAATACTGACAGGCCCTCTGTCCACCTGGGGGTGGGGCTAGAGGACACACCCCCTCTGCAAAAGAAACGCTTCAGGGGCACCAAGGCCTCAGAGGGTGGCTTGACCTTGTGAGCAGCTGAGAAGGCTACCTCTCTGCCCTTTTGGTAATTACTGTGCCTCCTTCCTCTGTCCTCTTCCTGTGCACCCCCACCCCCAGCCTGGGTGCCTCCTAGATGTACCTAGCCAGGGTATGCACCTTGCTTTTCAGATATTACGTTCTACTGGGAGGAGCCAGCCATGGTGGGTCAACTTCACCCTCACATTATGCCAGCTTACCTGCCTCTACCAACCCTGAGACCTGCAAGTGTGGAACCCATCTCAGATGAGGAGTCAATGCCCCATCAGAGCTGGACCTCAAAGCCTAGATTTTTGCCTAGAAAGAAATTTGCATGTCCGTCCTCACCACAACAGTGCTTTCGGGAACTGCTATGGCCTGCTGCCTGCACACTCATATCGCAGGTGAAAGGACAGAAACATAGGAAATCAGTGCCCATTTGACTCACAAACGGGCTGAACACAGGTCACACTGTGAGGCACCTAGCCCCCAGACTCACCAGAACCCATCCTCCGCACCCTGGCACTTCAGCCTCTGCAGAGGAAGGCTAGCCACTACCTCAGAATCAGGCTGCAGCAGTTGTCCAGTTCCTGGTCAGTCAGTCTACAAACTAGGGACAGCACCCCTGTAGAACAATCCCAAGAGACGGTTGGCAATCACTAATGCTCTTGCTGCAGCAGACAACACCTAGCCTGCAGAAGGGGTCAGCTTCCCCAGCCCCAAGGCCTTCTCTGTGAGAGGAGAGCTGAATACTTCCAGTCAGTTGCCCATTCCAAGCAGAAGAATGTCTGGGGGAGCCTGAGAGTGACTACCCTGAGGTCCTGAACCTCCTACCTGGACTGCCCCCAGTGACACAGAAGGTTCTGATTAACTGGGGGATTATTCCTTGAAACTGCCAGCAGGACATAACCAAACAGTTTATGCAGAGCAGGCTTCACGGAGCAAACACATCAGAATTGTCATTTTCACTGTGGGTCTCAGCTATTTAGTTTTTTTATTTAAAAAAGGAAAAGTGGGGACAGCGACAGCTGCAAAGTGGCCAGGATTCCTGCTCCACACCCTCAAGGCCCACCAGAAAATCTCCTCTGCGGGATCACCAGCCCACTGACCACTTGCCTCCAGTTACTGGCAACTTACACCCAGCATTTCCTGGGAAATCTGTTGTGTTCAATTGTCTAGTTTGAGACTGGGCTTTCCTGCAAAGTTCCCTTAGCCATAGGTGCAACCCTCAGTGCTGCCTGCAGCTGCTCAGCAGTTTGGGAACTCTGCTCAGGAAGCCATCTAGGAAGCAAAGCCAGCCCATTCCCGTCCCAGCCCTGCCCACAGCTTCCATAGGGCCCCTTCCTCCTTAAACCCTGTTTTGCTCTCCATCCTATTTCCTATGACCTTTGATATCCTTGCCTGGAGCAGGACCCCAAGGGAGCTGATCCAGGAGGCCCCCGAAGAAGGAAGGCAAGTGCCACACTCTAACACCCAAGATTAGAAAGATCTTTCCCACTGTCACTTTAAAAGGGATTCCACGACCCAGGTCCACCTGGGTCTGTTGGTGCCAAGGCAGGTTTGATGATGGCAGGACAATTCCCAGAGCAGGAACCCTGTCCTGAGTCCAGACCCCTCTCCAGCAAGGCTCTGGCTGTGGGGGAGCTCAGTGGCATCTATGTTCATCTGGAGGAGGGCTAGATGAAGGTGTGGGGGTGGAAGCACATGGAACCATCCAATGTTCTCACAAGCCACAGACAGGGAGGTTTTACACATGGCAGACTACATGTTTGGATGCAGGCAAACAGCAAACTCTCCAGAGCCATGGGCACAGGAAAGAAACATGGAGTATTCTGGGGAAGAGAAGGTATGTGATTGTCCTTTCTGAATTTCTTATATTTTCAAATGAACTGGTGGTTCAGGCAATCATAAAGAATACAACAACATTCTACACAAAGCTGTGTGCATATACCTACACACACACACACACACACACACACACACACACACACACACACACCCAGCTCCAGGACTGCTTCCACCAAACCAGCACCCCCGACCTGACAAGGAAGCAGCACTAATTTACACA
Organism: Ondatra zibethicus; assembly: GCA_004026605.1. Classification (NCBI taxonomy): domain Eukaryota; kingdom Metazoa; phylum Chordata; class Mammalia; order Rodentia; family Cricetidae; genus Ondatra; species Ondatra zibethicus. Next base: position 1,004 of record PVIU01007143.1, on the reverse strand, counting down.
CACTGGTATACATGCCTGGAGAGGTCAAAAGGACCGCATGCCAGACATTTCATAATGGTGTTTTCTCTCCTTTTACTAAGGGTTACAAAACACATTTGAAAATTTCCGTTTCTAGGGTCTCCTATAAAACAGCAACCACCACAGACAGGCCCTCCCCTACACAGGCACCCTCCCTTGTTACTGCTGGAGGTACAAGGAGGTAAATTTCCACTCTAGACACTTTCAGATATGGAAATGCTACATCAAAGGTCTCCTGCAGGTGATGGAGGTCATGAGGGAGTGAGCTGAACCCAAAGAACAGGCATTTCTATGTCTTTCCTCTCAATTCTCAGATCTCAGCACTGCTTTCCAAAGGGACAGAGTGTGTCTTATGGTTCATCTTCCCCTGCGTTCCTTCGCCATCCTGAACTGAAGGACCCTATAGCATTTTAGAAGCCAGGATCAACAGTCTCTCTCCGGGTATCCCACAGGGCCACTGTACACTGACACTGTACTCAGACAGTGGCTGATAGCCTAGGAAGAATGTGCTTCCCATTTCTGAGTTTCTGAGCTATCAAAGAAAGACAGGACCTAGGTTTAATTATCTGATGAAAATATTCTTTATTTGAGGATGAGCTAAAGAAAAGGGAACTTGGCAATTTAGCAACTTAGTCGGGCGTGGTGGACCACGCCTTTAATCCAGTACTCAGAAGGCAAAGGCAGGAGGAGCTCTGTGAGTTCGAAGCCAGCCTGGTCTACAAATTGTGTTCCAGGACAGTCAGGACTGTTACACAGCGCAACCCTGTCTTGAAGAAAAAAAAAATAAAGGAAAATTGTAGCCATCCAGCATATATAAAGAACTCTGAAATCTCAATAAGTACCCAACTTCAACACTGAATGAAGAATCTGAGCATTACACTGAAGAGGAAGATGGACAGCAAGGAGGTACTCCGTTCCTCCCACTTTATGGAATCCAGAGGAGAACAAGGAGAGCACAGCACTGCAATTCACTCACTCATTGGGAG
>PVIU01007142.1:0-94500 GCA_004026605.1 Ondatra zibethicus | reverse complement strand
GGGGAGGGGGGAGGACGACGACGACAGAGGCCCGATCCCATGTTTAATTGGTGGGAAAACTCTTTCCAACTTGGTGGAAGAATTTTCTTTTCAGAGTTACAGATGTCTTTTTGGGGAGGAGAGGGTCTAGGTTTTTATATCAATACCTCTGGACATCAACCTCTATGCAATCAGGCATGTTCCTCAGGAGACCCAGAGACAGAATGTATGATCTTCTCCTTGCAGTGTTTTGTCTAGCACCCCTTCTGCTGGTACCCATGTCTGTTGTGGACAGACACACATATCTCTGGGTTTTATGTGGCTCCAATAGGAGACTCTCTCTCCAGGGGCTTTTTTTTTAGCCCTCGACCAGCCAGATCAAGCCGGTGATAATGAACCTGAATGGGCTTGGATGCCAGAGTCCACCTGTTGGACTTAGTGAGCCTATTAAGGGCCCACAGTCCAAAAGCCATCAATAATAAAAATCCTAAAAGGGGGGGGGTGTCCCCAAAGGGAAGTGACCCAGGGGAAACCACCCCTTCTCTTGCTCTCTCTGCTTTTTTCTATGCTCCAATCCTTTCCTGACCTTAGCAAAACTGTCTCTAACTATCCCAGCGTGATCAGTATAGAAACAACATTTCTCTTTTAGGGCAGTGCAAAGGGATCAAAATCTAAAATTCTTAACATATGCATTAAACCAAAACATTTTACAGGGTGTGTCAAACTTTTCCCAGCAGTTACAAATATCATTAGGTCAATTCCAGTAAGAGTACAATGACAGGCATTGTTGTTATTAAATACCAATTCCAGTCTCTGAGCAACAGTCAAACCCCCAGTCTGCCCCCTTCTTAAGTGAAGAGGGGTTAATACTTTAATCAAAATGAGTTCTGTGTCCCAAAGATTAAAACAGTCAGATGCTTAGTCTGCATCTCAGCTCAGAAGCAAACAGGATTCAAACTGCAGAAAATTGTAGTCACCATGGTCAGGTCATTTCAGCAGGGCGTCTGTGTCTACGTCCCAGGTCTGGAAGCAGCTCAGCATTTGTGCATCAGGGCAGGTGGGATTCCTGGGTGAGGTGAGCTGGATTTAGCTATCTGAAGCACATCTTGGCAATTATTTCAGTGGGGTCTCTTTGTGCGGACTCTCTGGAAGCAGAATGACACCCTGTAGTGTAGAGTGGCTTAGCAGGTCCTGCGGATCAGGCACTCCTCTCCATGGGGGCAGGGGAGACTGGATCAAGGATTCCTCTCCAATTGTGCAAACACTCCTCTATGGGGTGTTTGCAGCTAGGATGTAATCAGGTCCAGCTTAATTTTCTTTCTGTGAAAAAAAGCACAAAGATATCCTCGACCCCAAATGTATGTAGGTTGGGTCTTTTTATAATTTGTTGCAAGGGCTTTTTTTTTTTTTTTTTTTAACCTTGCCTTAGTAAAGGTCACCTTGGTGCCATCATGTCAGATCTGTTGGCATCAGGATCTGTTTGCAACTTTTATAAGTTGTTTTCAAGGAGCCATGGTACGCTCTACAATTTCTTTTTATTATTAACCATATATGCAGTTCTTTTTATTGGATGAGCCATTTGTAAAATTTAGTATAAAATCCTTTAAGGGATTTTTAGCTATAACATTAGCAAAATATATTTGTGTGAATTGCAGCAAGGATCATCTGGGAAAAGATTATTATTCTGGCGTTTGAATTGAGCAAACACAATTGTCCAAGAATTACTATTTTAAAATTATTAATTAATCTATTGCTTAGTATAAGAAACGTTGATCATAGTCAGTATAATGGAAAAATTAAAAATGCTGCAGGATTCCCGGTGGCAGTAGGCAGCAGAAATGCTGCAGGTCCCCAAGCGGTGGTAGCAGGCCATGTGGCAACAGGTGGAGGGCCCTGAGAGCAGCCAGTCCCAGGCAGAGACGGCTGCCAGTCCCTGAGCGGTGGCTGGTCCCAGGCAGGGAGACATGTGGCAGGCGGGCAAGAGACAGAGACATGGATAGGTATGCCATGCAGAGTAAAGTTGAACATTTATTAGGTGGGTTATTGAGGGGAAGGAAAGGGGGAGAAGAGGAGAGAGAGAGAGAGAGAGAGAGAGAGAGAGAGAGAGAGAGAGAGAAGAGAGAGGCAGAAGCGGGGAAAGGGGAGAAGTGGGGAGAGAGGCAGAAGCTGCCTCTCTGAGAGGAAGATAGAAAGAGAGAGAGCTCAGGTGGGAAGCTGAAGATCAGCTTGCCTCAGCGGATGAGGGAGGGAGTGGGCATGGCTTGTCTCTTAAAGAGACAGAACAATCATTACAGTCAGTATTTTGTCAAACCATCTCCCAGATTTCATCCTGCTCTTTTGTACCAGACAGGCGACTGCTCTAAATTAAGAGTTTAATATCTTAACTGGCAAAACTGGGAAGGTGTAGCCATAAAAAGCATTTTGTTTTTTCATAAAACGGTTGTAGAATAAGTTTTGCACTTAATACACACACACTTGCCATAGCTGAATTATAATTAATATACTGTACTTGTTGATTATTGTATACTTTACCTGTTGATCTATATTTTACCTGTCTGGTAGCTTCTATAAGCTCTCTATTGGAAACTGGCTTATTGTTCCCTTTAAGAATTTTACCTAGTGGCTCAAGGTCTCCCATAAGAATATTATAACTAGGGCTTTAACCATTGAATATCTAATTAAAAGTCTGTAAGCTATCTTTCTCTTAAGTTGTAAGTCTGCCTAACTGATAGGAAAATGGAAAAAGAAAGCATTTTGACTAATGATGTTGGCCTCATTAGACATCAACATGTAGAAGAATGAAAATAGATCTACATCCATCTCCATGTACATGCTTGGAAGGCAGAGGCAAAGGGTTCCCAGAGCTAGTTGGATAGCAAGACAGTATCTTAGGTTTTCATTGTTGTGATAATACTGTGGGGAGGAGTGGGTTTATTTCATCTTACATGTGTAGGTAGCAGTTCATCACTGAGAGAAGTAGGGGCAGGAGGTGAAGCAGAGGCCAAGGCTGCTTGCTGGCTTGCTCCCTTTGGTTTACTCAGCCTGCATGTGACTCAGGACCACAAAGGGTGGTACCACAGTGGGCTGGGCATCTCACATCAATAACTGATCAATAAAATACTCCTACAGACTTGCCTACAGGAAATTTGATTGAGGCATTTTCTCAACTCAGGCTTCTCTTCCCAGATGATTCTAATTTGTGTCAAATGGACAGAAGATGAACCAGAACCGTTAGCCCCACCAGTGAGCTCTGGATTACATTGAGAGACCCTGCCTAGATGAATAAGGTAGAAGAGTGATCTTGGAAGACTCCCAATATTGGCCTCAGACCTCCATAGACAAGTGCACATACATGCACCTTACATGTGTAATCCATAAACACGTGATCAAAGGTACATACATGGACACCAAGCACAGACACATGGAAACAAAATCATTGGAAATTAAAGACATTATATGTTAATAGAAATAGTTTTATGCCTTGAGAAATAAAAAATCCAATCATTTATTGATTGATATCATCTAATGCCCAGTCTATAGTCAATGTCTTTTAGGGGTATTACTTATGTTAGTTTTTTGTTTGTTTGTTTGTTTTTCGAGACAGGGTTTCTCTGTAGCTTTAGAGCCTGTTTTGGAACTAGCTCTTGTAGACCAGGCTGGCCTCAAACTCACAGAGATCCGCCTGCCTCTGCCTCCCGAGTGCTGGGATTAAAGGTGTTGCACCACCACTGCCCAGCTAGTTTTTTTCTTTTATTTTAAGAGAAGAAAGTCTCACTATACAGCCAGGGGTTAGTCCTTACTTCCAAATCCTCCTGTGTCAGTATCAGGAATGAGGACTCTTGGCCTTAGCATTACACTGAATTTTAATATCGCTCTTTAAAAATTAAAAAAAGAGACTATAATTTAATTACAACATTTCTCCCTTCCCTTTCCTCTCTCCAGACCCTCCCGTATACATCTCCCCACTCTCCTTCAAATTGGCTTCTTTTCACTAATTGCTATTGCATGCATATATGTATGTGTATATATATATTCCTAAGCATAATCTGTTCAATCCATGTAGTATTACCTGTCTGTATGTTTTCAGGGCTGAACTTTTGGCACTAGACAACCTACTGGTGTGCTCTTCCTTGGGGAACGACATCTCTTCCATTTAGTCACCTGTTGTTCTTTGTGTAGGGTTGAGGGCTTGTGGGCTTGTCCCCATCCAGTTTGCGTGTCCATTGGTGTCGCCCTTGTTTGGCTCATGTTTGGGAAGTCATGTTGGTGAGACTTTATGGGTGTGGCTTCTGATATTGCTAGAAGACTCAGTTTCATAGCAAATTCCCTGAGCCTCTGGCTTACAATCTTTCTGGCCCCTCTTCTGCCTTGTTACCTGAGCCTTAGGTGACATGTTTTGTAGATGTGTCCACTGGGATTGAGCTTTACAACTCTGTATGTTGATTTTTTTTTTTTGTAATCGCCTCTATCTGTTATAAAGAGAAGTTTCCCTGATGAGAGGTGAAGACTATAGTTTTTAAGAGGAACTTATTTGTTATTTGTTTATTTCCCTGCAGGTATGTCTGTGAGGTTGTCAGACCCCTGGAACTGAAGTTACAGGCAGTTGCGAGCTGCCATGTGAGTGCTGGGAATTAAACCTGAGTCCTCTGGAAGAGCAGCAAGTGCTCTTAACCACTGAACCATCGCTCCAGCCCCTGTGAAAACTGTACTTATCTGTGGGTATAAGGATAAATGTTGATGGACTGTTATTAGGGAGTATGCTGGTTTAGTAAACCAATGGCTATAGATTCTCCTCCAATAACAATGACTTCACTGAGTAATTAGCTAGGTTTCTAGTACCAGAGATGATTTCCCTCTTGTTAAGCAGGTATTAAGTCCAACTAGAGAGCTGTAGGTTCCTACAAAGGCATGTATACTACTAGTGCTACTGCACTCTTAGGGTTATTGTGCCCTGCTGGTCCAGCTTCAGTATCTCTTTATGTGTGTGTTGTAAGGACAGGAACCAGCTAAGGCTCACATGCAGCCTTTGCTTCTCTCAACCACTCTCGCTCCTTCTCCTGATTCCTTCTGCCAACAGGTCCTGGTCAATGGGCTCATAGTCTCCCCCTGTTGAAGTTCAGAAAGGGACCAGAAAGTAATATCAAAGGTTAAAAGCCATTCCTAGTATGGGAAAGGTTTTTTTTTTAAAATTATTCTCCATTGTATGTATGTATATATATTTAACATAATATATAAAACATAAATATTTATTTCAGAATTTTGCATCACACACCCCAAACCTGCTCACCTCTCAGTCTCTCCATATCCACATTTCACTCCTGCAGTGTTCTCCCCAAAGAACCCCCAAATGAATTGAAAACAAGACAAAACAAACAAAAGAACTACCTCGTTCCTTCATCTTTCCTGTCTCTTCAACATCTCTCCATTCATCTTAATGTATTGGCTGTGGCATGTCATACCGTACACCCTTTTGTCCAGTTATCCCTATCTGAAAATGTTCATTGCATGAGTCATCGGTCTGGTTCAAGGACTCCGGCCTCTGGTACCCCGTCAACGCTGGACCCTCGCTAAAACTCGTCTCGGATATCCTGCTATTGTGCCAAGTCCCGGAGACCCTGAGACCAGTGCCATCCTGTGCTCCAGCAGGTCATAGATGGGGTAGATGGGGTAGAAGAGAGGGGTGGGCCAACCCCAGGCCCAGGATGTGGGTCTGGGTGGTAGCTGAGCTGGTATTTGTTTAGTATTCTAAATCTGGAATCCTCGTTTTTCTCAGCACCGTAGCTCCAGGCGATTTATGCTACTTGCTTAGCACAGTTTATCCACTTATAAAACAGGAATAATCATATCTTTTCTGAAAACTTTGTGAGGTTAATATGATGCTCACGCAGCTTCCACAGGGCGTGAAAGATGAAAGCGTTGACTGACAGGGTAAGCCTCAGGAACTCTGAACAGATCTGAAATAAACGGCCGTGAATTCCAGCCATAGGAAATGCTCTGCACATATTGACTCTAAAAGAGATCACGTGACTCTTCTTGGGTTTACCTGCTTCTCAATGCTGCTGGGTTAGTCCACCAGGATGTGTTTTCTTTAGAGTACCAAGAATCATAAAACACTAAAGGTCAGCTCAGCCTTAGAGATCACGTGTTAGGTGGGATTCGCCTGGACGTAGTTGTACTCTTTGAGGACATGATACACGGAACTCAGGGAACATAAAAGCTCAAATACAAATCACGATGGCTAGACTATGATCGATAAACTGTCTTTGGACACACGGTGAGAAGCATGGGGAAGCAAAATAGCCTTAACATACTGGGGGCAAGGCGTGAGAAGGAAGAGTTACGGGCTAACGTGTGATTCCGTATGAGGCCGTAGTCTCAGCTTCTTGGCGGCCCGCTCTCTTGTTCTTTCTCTTTCCTCTCTCTGTGACACAACAGAGCTTTCTCTGCTGGGATCGTGAAAAAGGCCCAGAAGTGAAACCGAGGGGCCAGCAGGTGGAAGGCGCCTGGTACAAATACACATGTTTGTTTTGGGGACTCCTGGGGGCTAACAGCTTAGGTAGCCAGTTAGTCCTCTGTTGTCTTTTATCTGTGTGCTTTAAACTGAGGATGGGGGGCCCAATGTGGGTATCCTCATGAATATCCAATTTAAGTGCCAGGAAATTTTGAGTTCCCCAAGTACGCACCCCTTAATGCTGAGTACTTCACGCTTCTAGGACTCTCTCTCCTTTGCATCTCTCGTAAGTATCTCTATCCATACTCTCCTAAGTTTTTTCCACGTTTAATGTCTTCATTTCCTTTGTTCTCACTGGTTAGCGCCTCGTATTTTGTATATGAAGTTATGGAAAGTATCGTGAAGCCTCCCTTCTTCTGGCTCCCTCCTGGGAAATGTGTAAATTAAGGACGGTGGTTCAGAGAGCAGTCGGATGTGTCGCGGTTCCCACACACTCCATGGCTCCTTGACTTTATTCTCTGGATTAGCAGGGTCAGGAATAGACAGCAGGCACAAGGCCTTTGACAGAGAGAAGCACGGAGAAAGGCAACCCAGCACGTGTTGGACCTGTTGAACGCTGGCAGGGGACGGACTATGCACGCACCTTTTCCTTCCCATTATTTTAGGCTTTAAGATACAGGAGAGATCAGCCAGGCAGACCTGAGAGGAAACCATTTGGCTAACAACTTGACCCTGGAAGACTCCCTTCTTTTTCTAGACTATAAACTAGGGAGGCTTGAGTTGTTATGAGAAAAAGCCTGCAAAGTGCTAATCCTTTAGCCCGGCAGCGAAAGCTGGAATTTAAACGCTTACAAATTGGACTGCCGCCCCTCGCTTCCTGCATTCTAGATCTTAGCTCTTCCCCAAGCCAATAGTGTTCATTGTGACAGCAGTTTTGATCGTGGATGGTGCCGGGGTGATTGTGGGTGGTGCCGGGGCTACCTTAGGGTCTGACCCCTCAAGAGTGAGGTATGACTTTTGGTGGGGATGTTTTTTGCCCCAGGCACTATCACGTGGCTTCCAGCCAGGCCTCTCCTGTGGATGCTTCACGTGCAGCAGAAAGTGTTTCAAAGGAGGACACAATAAATTGCGCCGGGGGCTCCCAACCCCAGCTGCCAAGGGCAGAGTCGCGACCTACAGGCCTTGTTCCTTTAGAAGAACTAGGAGTCCCTGGGGTAAGGTTTCCTGTAAGTGAGGGTGTTCAGATGGCTTGTTTTGGTGATGTTTTTGATACATGCAACTGCTTCCAGAGGCTCAGAAATGAAAAAGTCCTGCCAGCAAATCTTCACACAGGAGTAAATAATAGCATAGCCGAATCCATCCCAAAGCCCAGCTGTCATTCTTCACGCTCCGCTCGCATCCTCCAACGCACTTACCCCAGCCTCCAGTTCCAAACTTGTTGAAGTTTTAGCAGAGAAGCACTAGGAGCAAAAATGTTCCAAAGTTGGCTTGGCTGAGGGCGGCCCGCCCTTGCAAGGACCGGGAATTCCAAGATAAACAGGCCACGTTATCGCTTCAGACTTTGCTGGCACGGAGCACCCGTTTCCAGCCCAGAACATATTTTGTGTGGATAATGGACAAGCAGTTACTGCGTAAACACGAGAGGATCTTGCAGGTGTTGTGTTCCTCGGTGTTTGCCAACCAGATGTTCTTCTGTGGGACTTGCCTTTTGGGCCCCTCTGTGCCTGGAGCTGAGCCGAAATGTCACTCTCCCTTTTGGTGAAATAAAGCCATGTTCTCCTGGGAGATGGTCCCCAAATGAGCTCCAGTTTTTGTCTGCAAGAGACTCATGTCTTTGTATCATTGTCTTTCCCTTTTTTACCTATCCTTCCTCCCTCCCTCCCTTCCTTTTTCTTTCCTGAGATTTAGGCCAAGACGCCCCCATTAAATTAGCATATAAATCTTAATTAAAACTTTTGCCAACTAGTCCCCTTGAAAGATTTCAGGCTGTGGCTTTCATGCCCACGTTTCTGGGCTTTGGATGTGCATGAGGTGTAGCAGGTGTCACCCCCAATGTCTTAAAACAAGGTCAAAGGGTGAATGTGCCAGAGCCATGTTTGGTTAGCAAATTTTCTCTTTGCCTAAGCCTGTGACGCATCAGAGGATCAGTTTGGGGAAGGCCGTGTGCCTTTAGAGTGTCTGGAAGGTGAGAGGAGGCAGAATCATGAGTGAACCTGTATTTAGAAACTGAAATATCAGAAACTACAAAACCTAGAAAAGTTCAACCTGACTTTCACTGAAAAAGTCTCAGCCTGTGAGCACTGGCCCCCGAGCAGAGACTCTCAAAAACCTGTTGCAATGAAAGCTCAGAAGTCACGCAGGCAGCAAGGGGTGGGCCTTGCTCCTTTACCCTACTATCCCGCTGAGTTGGTATTGAGTCACTGTGTTTCAGTGGCCGGGGCTTCATGTTTATCTCTCTCAAGATGCTCAGGGCAAGGCAGCCCTAGCTGCTCTTGCTGTCTGCTCCTCCTGTCCTCAACTGACTACAGAAGGAAACAGGCCCCGCACCTCTGAGAGGTTACAGGTTGATCGTGGAAAATGCACACAGCATGGGTGGTGGCAGAAGAAAGACAGCTCCACACTCAAGTGATTTGCAAAACCCTTGAAGGTTAAGACCGTATTTGTTATCTTATTTGATCCGTACTAATAATATCTTTTATGATCATTAATATCATAAGTGGTTTCTCAAACACATTGGCTTCCTTTATTTAATTCCGAGGACAAGTTTAGGAGGCAGGGGACTTAGGCTTTCTTTCCTGGTGACTTCTGTGGGTCTTAACGAGTTTATGTGACTGACCCAGTCATTTGACAATCAGTAAGCCATGACAATTTGACTTGAAACTCTGAAGTCCCATTTCAAAGCCGTTCCCAGAAACCTGATGGTTCAATGGAATAGGAGCCACCGTTGATGTTTTATGGATGAGAACACCAGGCAAGGATTAATTAGCCAGCTTCTACCCTCTTGTCCAGCATCACAGTATTCTGGTGTGGAATGTGTCCGATTTGTGCAACCTGTCTCTTTGTGTTCAAGACATGATGGGCCATTTCACACTGGGACTGCCCTTGAGTTCTCCATTTATTGACTGAGATGATGGAGCCCCCTCGCTGCATTGTGATTCCCTTCGGGAGAAATGTACTTGCTTCCCTTCCCAGTGAGAGCTTTATGGACAAGCTTCAAAGTTCCTTCTAGACTGGCAGGGAAAGAGGATGACCCTGGAATTATAGTTCTGTCACCCGCAGGAGGACCCCTGCTGTTCCGTCAGTGTTCACAGGGGATTGGATCCTCAGTGACAGGAGATGCAGCAGCCCTGATGGGAAGATGTTGCCCTCTAGGCCTGCGTGGTGAATAGGAAGGAGTAAAGTGTACAGACCGCTCCCTTGGGCATTCTGTTGCTTAGGGCTGAACTTCTGTTCCCCAGGCCAAAGGTCCCTCCGCAGTTGGGATCTTACGTGCTACCTGTGCCTTCAACTTTCTTGAAAGCTCTTGCATGGCTGTTTTTGTTGTAATTGGACTTACAGGGTCTCACACAGCATCAGGCATTGAGCTTAGTTTTTTTTTGGGGGGTGGCGGTGTGAGGCTGGAGAATCCACGCACAGAAGGATGAGAAGTGAAACATAGGTAGGGTGTTAGAGATACGCCCTGTGTTCCTCCACCCCCAGGGAAAACACCATTCATTCACAGTTCGGCCCAACCTGGAGGGTTGTGCTTCTTCCTTCTCCCAGCAAAGAGAGATGGCCGTTTGCTATCTACAGGCTTGTGGTTGGGTGAGTTCTTTACATTTTTCTAGGCCTGTCTTGATAAGAGCACCCCACTGTTCAGTGCATGAAGTACGACTCCTCGGCAGAGCTGCCCAGGTTTTTCTGTGAGTGCCTTGCTTTGTGGTACCGTGTCAGTTTGTCTGTCCAAAGCACATCACTCCCACGTGCACATATCTCACCTCCCCCACCTGCATCCTCCTGCACCCCCACTTCCTTTGCAGAGCATCCCTTCCGGTCAGCCAGAGAGACCTTTGGTTTTCTTTGCCCTGGAAGTTGCAACTCCGATTTGGTAGACCAGATGGAACTGCTAATTCCCCCTTAAAATGAAATCATTTCCCCCTACTCACCTCTGAAAACTTTTATAGCATTTTCATTCTATAATAATTATCATGGTGGTCTCATTCAATTGAAATTACTGAGAGCACCTACATGCTGGTTTTTAAGGTCAAAGGCTGCATTCTAAACATAGTGGTATATTCAAAATCTAAGAAAATACCTACAGGTTAAGAGCTTAAATATCTACCTGGCCAGCAACTGACTGAATGAGAGAGAAATGGAGGTAGGATGACGACCACATATTTTCTAATTTTGGGGAAAAGGTAAGATGGTTTACACACAATTTGAGATCAGGTATTCCTAGTGTGATCTATCGGATGGTGTTTTTCTGTTTCAATACCTAAGAAATATTAGAGACTTGGTGAAATTTCATTGACTGAATTATATACACGCTTGTACAAGGGCCCTCATAATCTCTAGCAAAGATGTGGGTTGATCTTGAACTGTTTGACCACATTTAGCTTGTGGTAGCCATCTTTTGATATATGCCTTGCATCACACAGCCCTTGTCTTTGTCCCTTCTAGTCTTAAGAACGGGGGCTGCTCTGCTGTGTTCTTAAGATATTGTGAGACTGATCTTTTGAAGTTGAAACGTTGTGAAATAGGGGACCACATCAAGTCTTACTGGCTATTTCAAAGCATGACCTTTCTTCCTTGGGTTTCTCGCATCCAAGATCATTAAAAATAGATAGCATTTTAGATGCTTAAAACACCCGACTGACTGTATCGCCACCACTGGTTTTCCCTTCTCATCCTGTGGTTCTCTGAGGTTGAGGAGAGAAACCTCAAGGTCACTTTCACTATCAAGTGGTCTCTCTGCCCAGAGCCCACACCCCTATTTTTAGGTTATTGGATTCCTTTATTCCCACATTGAGCAACCTACCTGCCCCCCTTTTTTTCTGAAAAAGATGACTTGCAAAATTGTACCTAATACTCAATATATAGGGTTTTAAAGGTTGAAACAGGTTCTTGAAATCACTCAAGCATTGCTATCATCAAATGCTGGTAAACTTTAAAAAATATTTCATCCACTAATGAGACAGTTTGTGATTCAAACTCTTTACACTGGTATTTCCCTACTAACTGATAACTGGGGGTAGCAGTGTCTCCGGGGATCCCAAAGTTCTCTGCCTCTCTTAATGCTTTTGGGAGCAGACCGGACATCCCTGCTCATCCTAGCACCTCTGAACTCGGGCTACACACCTTATTTCCTGTCCCTTCACCCTTCTGACTGCTGGCTGCTCACGTGGTCACCGACAGTCACTGTCCTCTCACTCTTTGAGGCAGCTGTTTTGCTCATTGACCTTTGTCTCTTCCCTACCCCAAGGCTACCGTAATGTGCAGTACGAGTCTGCTGAATAAATACAGACTTTCTCAAAAGGATAACAGATTCCCCCAAATGCTCGCGATGTCGGTCGTCAGAGAGTGCTGACATTTTTATTCTTCTTGAGTTCTGTGCACGCCAGCTATGGCAGGCTTTCCATTTGCTCCCGGTCAGAGCACTCTGAGTAAGCTTGTCACAATAATGAAAATGTTGTCTGGCTGGGCCATTGATCGAATCTCAGGGAGTGAAGAAACAAGTCTCCGAAGGCCCGACTCTTCTTTCAAAGGCACCAGAGCTGAGGAAGCCGCTGGTGCGAAGTCCCTTGTGACAAGCTGCTTAAGCTGACACTATTCAGTTTTCCTCTGTAACAGTGTCTGAAATCAATACTCCAGCATGGAGAAGCGTTGGGGGGCGGTGGGGAGTGGGCAAGCAAGCTTTCCGCACTGTCTCTGACATTTCAGGAGAGTTGCCATTGTTTGGAGGTAGTGTGGCCTCACTCAGTTCTGAAGGGGGTAGGTGGGTAGAGGTGTGTGTGTGTTTGTGTGTCTCTGTGTGTGTTTGTGTGTGTGCACGTGTGTGTGTGTGCATTTGTGTGTATCTCAAGTTTTCTCTTCTGAAATCTTGCAGTGGTTTTTGGTCTGTGCAAACCAATGGGAGGAAAGTAGACTCAAGGCCCATGACCAATGTCTTGTTCTTGCAGGCCGGCTTTAATTCCGAGAAGTGATTTGTAGAGCGTCTGTCACAAAAAGAGTGGCTCATTTTGTTCTCAAGCGAGAGAGAATCAAGCCAGAGTGAGGCTCTTCTTGGAGCCTCAAAACAAACCCACAGAAGACAGCGGTGCCTGGCAAGGGCTACAGTGAGCCCTGAGTGTGCATTTCTTTTGCAAAATGTACAAAACGTTTAGAGTAGAGCCTGGGAGAACATTGCTGCTCCTGAGTATGTGTGCTTTTCATGTGTGCTGTCACATGTACAGCATTCATTGGAGCGGACGTAGGTGTGCCTCCATCTTGGCAAGGCCTACGAAAGCCCCATGTAGACTTAGGGAGCTGTTTGAGGACACCTGCCTCTGCCTGTTTGCCTCCAGCTTTCCTTGCTGGGTACCCCTTTCCTTTATGATCCTTTTCTTCCAGACCCCCCTCTCCCTTATTTATCTCTTGCGCTCTCAGCTCATCTGTTTGGAATGATGGCAACCGGGCATCTGGATTGGTCTTTGTTTTCCATGTTCTCTGTATTTGCCTTCAGTGTGCACCTTCTGACTCCCTAGGTCCATCCCGTGTTCATCCTCACTAGCTCTTATGCAGTCCATAACTGCACACAGGTGTTCCCAAGAGTGTTCAGGCATGGCTCTGCTTCAGCCCACCTGCCAGGACAAGTATGGCAAGTTTCTTTTGATGTAGTGCTCTGCTCAAGGGCTGTTTCATCTCTTTGACTTCTCAGGTGTCCACAGCACAATAACCCTACCTCCCTCTGCTCTCTTACAATATTGTGATCCTATAGTCTTTTGCTGTTTGATGTGGGATTCCCCTCTGTATGCTATGAATATGTTTTATTACTATTGGTTAATAAAGAAGCTGCTTTGGCCTATGGCTGGCCAGAATAGAGCTAGGTGGAAAAACTAAACTGAATGCAGAGTCAGGCAAACGCCATGTGGCTGCTGAAGGAGAAAGATGCCAGAACCTTACGGGTAAGCCGCAGCCTCGTGGCGATATACAGATTAATAGAAATGAGTTAATTTAAGATGTAAGAGCTAACTAGGAATACACCTGAGCTATTGGCCAGGCAGTGTTGTAGTTAATATAGTTTTTATGGGATTATTCAGGTCTGGGTGGCCAGGAAATAAAAGTGCAGTCTTCTTTTACAGCTGTTAATATTTATTTGTAATAATCAAACACAATAGTGGTGGAGGCAGGAAATCCACAATGACTTATTTTGGAATTTATGGTTCTTGATATGGTATTTGGTATTTGTCTAGCGGCTGATTTGATAAAAGACTGGATTGAATCTTAACAATTTGATATACTTGTCTCTTGGTATTGACTATCTATTAAGTGTCCCATGTATATTGATATTTATTGGGTTTTGCTATCATGTTGAGATTGACTATAGAACTATGCTATCTTAAAATCAGACTCTATTGGATGCTTGTACCAAAGCCCAGGAGGTCTCATCTCTACCCAGAGAACTATAGGCAGCTCAGGGATGCCAAGAGAGGGAGAATTAGCCCTCCCCAGAGAAGAGCACACCAATTGGTTATCCAATACCAAACCGTCAGCTCTAAAAACACACACACAAGTTACATACCGACTGAGTAGGTTGTGGTTGTGTATTTAGGAATCTATAGGTATGTATGAGTGTGAATGTAACAGTTAATGAAAAATGGGCATTAATGTGAAAGAGACCAAGGAGAGGCACATGGGAGGGTCTGGATGGAGGAGAGGGAAGTGGGAAATGATGTAATTATAAAATAAAAATAAATAAAAAGCTTTTTAATATTTTAATTTCAGTTGAGAGCTTCATACAAGTGTGTTTCGATCAAATCCACACCCATTGCTTCCTCTCCCATTCTTCTCCTTTACCCCCACACCTGAAGCTTCATAGTTCTCTCCCTTAAAAACCCCCAGCTGAATCTGCTTAGTGCTGCCAGTATGTGCACTGATGCAGGACCATCTACTGGAGGATGGGATGCTGGATCAGCGGCCACATCCCCGAAAACCTTGCTCTCCTTCCCCCAGCAGCCATCAACTGCCAATTGCATGTGTTTTAGCCAGACATTGAACTTCCTGAGTCCTCTTCCACACGCATGCTGGGAGTTTGGCTGGCTTGACCTTATGCATGTCTTGTGTATACAGTCACACCTCCTGCGAGTTCACGTGTGAGCAGTGGCCCTGCCATGTCCAGCAAATAATGCTTCAAGGCAGACATCCATTTCTCTAATTCTTGCAATCTTTCCAGCTCATTCTTCTTCATGACCCCTGAGCCGGCACTTGTAAGATCTACACACTTTTGGGTTCAGAATGTTTTTTAAGGTTTTTGTTACTTAAAAATTGAACTCTCTTACACACACACACACACACACACATACACACACACACACACATATATACTCATATATGTATATACATATCTATTCTAATATAGTTTTCTTTTCATTCATAAGGCCTGTACATGGAATAGGTCTGTCCAAGGAGATTCAGGAGACGATGACATCCTGTTCTTTTATTTGATATCTTATTTATGGGGGAAGATATGCATACTTGCCAGTTTTCATGACTTCCATGTTTATGACTTGGAACCAACGTGAGACTAATTTTGCAGGTACTGAATTCACCATCTGACTCTGTGGTCACTCTCCCACAACCCACTGGATCCATCTGCTTTCTGTTGGAATGGGAATAGCTGAGTCTGAACAGCTTATGCAGAAAAGAGGCTTAGTTACCACAGTTTTGGATGTTGTCATCCTAACACTACCACAGCTGCTTCGGGAAAGTCCCCCTAACTGTGTTTCTTCGTGATGGAAGCCATTACAGTGTAAGGATGTATAAAAGGGAAAGGTGAGAGGCGGGGAGGGGTCAGGCTCAATCTTTTGTAACAACCCATTTTGGACCCCATCAGAAGTCCGTCATTCTCTTCTGAGGTTAGTATCAGTGACCCAATACTTGCCAGTAGGTTTTGCCTCATAAAGATCCCACCACGTCCCAACATCCCCATACTGAGGACCAAGCTTCCCCTCTCGAGCTCTTGGGGAACACACTCAGCCTGTGTCCCAGCTGTAGCAGTTTGTCTAAGTCATAGCTTGGGGCTACATTGGTGTCAGGAGAGGTTCCCATTCTGTCTGTATCCATTATCCACCTCCACTGAAGCATACTTCCTGGTTTTGGGGAGGGAGGCTCTGGAGTCAGAGTGTCTGAGTTCTAATCCGGCCCCTATTGAGGGTGTGACCTTGAAGATGCTCCCAGCTGTCTTCCAGGTTCACTGTCCTTGCCCATAACGTGAGAATAATAAAAATTGCTGAGAGGGATGAGATTGCAGTATGACACATCAGGAAACTTCGTGTGCCTACGTAGAGGACTCAGTGTGGTAGTACCAGCTGTGACTCCCTCCCTCTCTCTCTCTCTCTCTCTCTCTCTCTCTCTCTCTCTCACACACACACACACACACACACACACACACACACACACAGAGCTACAGAGCATGGTTGTTTTTATTTGATTTTCTCCACATTAAGAGCTGGCCTGTGTGATAGCCTCTGGTGTTGGGAAGGATCACCCTCCAGTATAGGGCAGCTCCATTTAATCTCCTCTCCTCTCCTTCCCTCCCCTCCCCTCCCTTTCCCTTTCCCCTCCCCCCTCCCCTCTCTCTCTCTGTCTCTGTCTCTCTCTCTGTGTGTGTGTGTGTGTGTGTGTGTGAGATCTGCTCAGTGGAAGCCAGTGGAAGGTATTGGGTTTCTTCCTTCATAGGTCGCCACTTATTTTTGAGAAAGGGTCTCTCACTGAACCTGAAGCTCCCCAGATTGGCTATGCTGATTGGGCTATGAGGTCCCAGGATCTAGTATCTGCCTGTCTCTGCTGACCAGTTCTGGGATCACAGGCATTTGTGTGTGTGTGTGTGTGGGGGGGACGACAAGGTTTCTCTGTAGATTTGGTGCCTGTCCTGGAACTAGCTCTTGTAGACCAGGCTGGCCTCGAACTCACAGAGATCCGCCTACCTCTGCCTCCCGAGTGCTGTGATTAAAGGCATGTGCCACCACCGCCAGGCATAGGGGTCACAGGCTTTTATGGGTGGTAGAGATTTGAATTCAGGTCTTCTTGCTCTCACAAAAAGTGCTCTTTCCCTCTGACCCATCTCCCTAGTCTTTTGAAAACAAACTGTAGTCAGGTGCAGTGGGCTGTCTTTGGCTGTAGCACAAGTTTTAATAGGCGTTAATAGTAAAAGCCTGGAGTCAGATGGGGAAAAATGCTCAGAGATCAGAGAGACGAAGGAGCAAAACCACAGCCACCTTACCTACCCAACTTCAAAGCTGAAAAGAGACTGAGTTCCTGTTTCCTCCCACCTCATTATCTCCTCTCTCCACCCAGCCATATCATTTCCTGTCTGTCTGCACAGACCTCCAGGCCTCTATGGTTAGCTGGTGGCTAGCTCCGCCCTCTGATCTTCAGGCAAGCTTTATTTGTACAAACAAGGTATCACCACATTTGGCACAAGGTGTGAGTGCTCCTTTCTTGGTACCAAGGATTGTTATGCCTGTGCCCCAAGCCTCAAAAAACCTTCTACTAAGTCTTGATCTATGTGTAATTCAGAAGTCATCACGCTCTTTGCTTCTTCTCTGGCTACAGGAAACACAGCAACATGTGTTCTAGAAATATCAGAGGAGAGAGACCAATGGTATCTAGACTTCTCACTTCAAATGGACCATAGCTGAGGCTAGGTCAAAATAGGTCTCATGTTTTTTTTGGAGTGGTTAAAGATTCTCTCTCTGGGGTAATATGAGCGTCTTCTGTCTGAATATGCATTGGCATACAAAAGAGTTCCACACTAGCTTGGAATGGAGTATAAGAAAAGTTTATTTATCTAGGGGTAAACTCACAGAAAGAGTAGCGATCCACAGTCCCCTGCATGTACTGGGAACTGGAACCGAATCCAGCAGCCAAGAGGCAGGCACATACTTTATGTCTGCATTTATAGGACATGAAACCACACCCAAAAGTGGGCTGGTGTCTTAAAGGCTATTGACTGAAGGAGTTCCCATAGCAAATATGAATTTGACACTGTTTCATGCTGTCAATATTAAACAATTTGAAAAAGGCAACCTGGCTTGGGAGATGGTTCAGTGGTTAGGAGCACTGACTGTTTTTCTCGAGGTCCTGAGGTCAAGTTTCAGAGCCCACTTGGCTACTCACAACCATCTATAACTTTAGTCTCATGGAATCCAATGCCTTCCTCTGGGGCGCAGACAAAACACATAAATAAATATTTAAAAAGAAAGAAAAAGAAAGTCAGCCTTCTACAATGTGGTTAGAGGTGAGTTAATTTGTGTGTAGTAGGGTTAGATCAGTGATTCTCAAACAGGGTTCCATACTCCCCACCCTCATACCCAGGAGATCTTTAAGGATGTCTAGAGATATTTTTGGTTCCACAAAAAAGGAAGAGTCTTTTAGTAGATCAAGACCAGGGATGCTGTAGAGTGTCATTTTGTGCATAGGATAGACAATTACTTGATTCAAAATGTCAAGCATGCTAAGGATTAGAAACCATGTGTTAGTTTAAATTGCCCTAAAATCTTTTCCACATTTGAAACCTAGAATCTATTTAGACATATTTCTCCCTTCCAGCACACACAGAGTTAACATGACACTGGATTCTGTGGTTTTTGTCTTAACTGCCAAGTCCGGCGAGGTGATCAAAGTCTCGATTCTTCCCTCATCCTCAGTTATTGATTTCCTCTCAGCTCCTGGTACCCAAGCCCTTGCTGCTGCGATGCAGTGAGTGGCATGAAAGATGAAGCAGACCTCAAACCATCAATTGGAATGTGTATTTAATGAGGTGAGGAAAAATTATCTAATAAAATCAATTTAACACCAGGATAATGAAGAGATTAAGGAGACAGGAATAGATCATATTTCTGATAAGAATCTTTTTTGTGGAAATAATTTATTTATGTGTTAGATAGATTCCTCTTAGGTCATTTAGAAGTGAGAATGCTTCATTCTTGAGACAGAGTCCCGGTTGGCCCCCCAAACATTCTAGGTATTTCCCACAATATTCCG
The DNA here is from genome assembly GCA_004026605.1 of Ondatra zibethicus. Taxonomy (NCBI): domain Eukaryota; kingdom Metazoa; phylum Chordata; class Mammalia; order Rodentia; family Cricetidae; genus Ondatra; species Ondatra zibethicus. Next base: position 75,848 of record PVIU01007142.1, on the reverse strand, counting down.
TTTACAATATTCACAATGCTAGTGAAAAACAGGATGTCTGTGTGGTTATTTTGTGTCAGCATTCTCCAGGACTTCCCAAATCTTGGTTGTATTCCTCCATTAATTAAGGAATTAATCTTTCAAACAATGTTTTCCTTGCCTCCTGTATCTTCACACTCCGCTCATTCTTGAGTGTAAAAATGTTTTTTTTTTTTTTTTTAAAGATTTATTTTATTTTATTTTATTATGTATACAGTGTTCTGGTCTGTCTGTATGCTGCTGGCCAGAAGAGGGCACCAGATCTCATTATAGATGGCTGTGAGCCACCATGTGGTTGCTGGGAATTGAACTCAGGACCTCTGGAAGAGCAGTCAGTGTGCTCTTAACCTCTGAGCCATCTCTCCAGCCCCCTTGAGTGTAAAAATGTTGACAGAATTTGTTTCCTTTTTACTTGAGGAATGGATGAAGTCTATTGAAAAACAAAGGTTTTTAAAGTAAATATTTGCAATTAATAGACACAATGCTCAAAAAAGAAAAGTGTAAGGGCTTATGAGAATTGCACACAGAGCAAATTTTGTTTAGGGAATTAAGAAAAATTCGATGTATAAGGTAATCAGCAAATTTGGCATTGGAAGGCTGAATGGGACTTGGCCAGAAAGATGAGTGATGGCCAGAGACCATCTTGAAAGGTGTGGGTTGTGTGCAGTGGGAGAAATAAAGGGTAAAAGATAAATGGCAGGAGAGGATGGGACTATGTTCTCTCAACCATGAGGAGCTCTCTGGGAAGGGAACTCAGTCCTTTACTTTCCTGGCATCTACGGGCACGGCTGGCATACAGTCTCTTATCAGAATCAACTTGTTGGGACCATTTGGAGTCCCGGCCTCCAGCTGCTCTTCCCTGCTAGAGATCTTTACTTTCCTTCTGATTTGAGTTACTGAAAGCTGTGTCAAAATTGTTTACCAGCTCTGCTTCATGAGCACGTGTTGCCTTGCCTTGAGGATCAGAGGATAACGTTTTCACCTGTTGGCCCACCTGAGCGTTGGGTATATAAGCCTCCATGGTGCTATTGAATAAGGGGCTTCTTACCAGTGACTAGAGGTCCGTGTCTCTGTGCCTCTGTCTGTGCTGTCTCTGTATGTTTCAATCTCCAGCCCCTTGCCCGAAGCTCGCGAACTGCATGGTAGCGCATAGAGTGCAGACAGGCGTTGTGCGCTGCATTCCTACTGATCAGTTCACAGGGACCCATCTGATCGGTTGTCCCTTGGGGTTAACAGATGATTGGGTTCCTTTAGGAGGGCTGGCAACAATGTTACTTGTCTTGGCCCTGCCTTTGATCCTGTCAACTTTGCCTGCCAACCCTGCCACATGTAACCTCTTAAACTTAGGAAACTTTCAGAAGAAAGTTAAGGAGGATCTGGCAACTGAGACAGTCTTGTTACACGTAATAAATTCTCGATGGTCTTCGATTTGGACCTGTTAACCCAAGGACTATGTCGCTGGGCAGTGGAGACATCTAAACCATGTGGTTTAGCCCTTCCTCCCAAAAGTGACTTTCAAGTAAGTCCCACCCCTGGCGAGATGGGTACTGGTCATCTTTCCCTCTCTTCTACATACTGTTTATCAAGGAACTGGGGGAAATAACCTGGGTGATTTTCCTAATGCAGTCAGTTTTTAGAATCAGCAGCCCATCTTTGTGTCAGTGGCTTGATAAATTGTGCACGTTCTTAAAATAAATAGGACTTTGTTTGAAATCAGATACCTTTTCCCCAGTTATCACACAGCTATCTTCTTTTCTGCAAACATTTCTTAATTAATTTAATTTTTATGAAAATGGGTCTATGTGAAGGTTAAGAGACCTTCAGCACTCAAAACAACTTAATAAAATGTCCGAGCACACAATTAAGCATGCTTATGTCCTTCAAGAATCAGGGAGCGGAAGTTCTAATTGGCAGAGCTGCATCTTGAATGTCATTTTCTAAAGGCATTAGACCATGTCTAACAGAAAGAGCAGAAGCAGCCGTAGTTTACGAAATACCCACAGCATCCCTCCCAGAGACGTAATTTCAGGGTAGCAGTTAGATGGTATTAAACTTGTATCTGTAACAAACTGTAGTTGCCTAACCACAATTGTGCCAGATCTAATGTGATTCCCACGAGTGTGTGTCCACACATTTATAATAGGGATAGCAGCATGCAAGCACATGGGTGCTGAGGCCAAAGAACAATCCTGGGTAAAGTCGCAAAACAATCCCACACCAGTTTGGAAAAGGGGTTATTTATTGGAGGGGAAAAAACTTACAGAACACGGTCCTACCCCACAATCCTCTTGTAGCAAACAGGAAACAGAGAGTCTAGTAGTTTGAACGGGAGCCGGAAGGAGCCGGAGGGCTGTCGCCACTTTTTAAAATGAAATAGACCATGCCCCAGTGGGCTGGTATCTTAAAGGCTTTTGGCTGAAGGAGCGGAAAGAGCTCCCACAACACCTGGGTGCTGTTCCTTAAATGTCGTCCGCTTGTTTATGGCTGAACTTGCCAGATAGGCTAGGAGAACTCCTTAGGGACAGATCTGCTTGTCTCCACGTCCCCAGAACTGGATGATAAGTATGGGCCACTACATGCAGGTTGTCTGTCTGTGCTGTCGCTGTGTGTCTTTGTATGTTTCAACCTCCAACCCCTTGCCTGAAGCTCGCAAACTGTATGGAGTGCATAGAGCACAGACAGACACTGTGCACTGCATCAGCTTACCACCAGAAAGGAACTGCAGATTTTATGCTGCAAGTTTATAACTAGAGAAATAGCAGGAATAGAGTTGAGTCCCTGGGGAGGGTGTCCTGTCACATGGAAACTAATCTGGGCAGCACTTCGTTAACTGTGACAGGAAGGCAGAAGTGCAAGGAGGGATTCTGAGGTGTCTGGGAGGTAAATCTAATGGAATTCAGTAGACCAAACATAGCGAAAAGGGGTGTGTGGCAGAGTTAGATGTACCATATTTTGCGCAGTGCTGGACAGGGAACACATGGTGTGTCACTAATAAAGCCTTTAGCATGTCACATTGTGGGCAGCACTGTTAGGTGTCAGGGGTTAGCATCTCCAGAGAGATGCCACCAAAGAGTTTCTGGTTCCCACAGTCCTTCTGAGTGCTTTAGCTCTAGGGAAGCTGGTTACTGGCTTTTAACCCATCTCACTTGGCATCTCTTGAAACTGATCGGCGTGCATCTTAGCCTCATCTAGTCTCTCTACTTTTCAGGCTTTCTATTCCACACTTGATTGACACCAACCCTTGCCCATCTCTGATGACAACTTAGTCTTCAGTCTCATCAAACTCTCTGCCCAAGTATTCCCCATCCGTGAAGGGGAATGTGACTCTTCCAGCCTTCTGATGATCAAATTGGCAATCCTCCTTCTTTCCAGCTAGTAGAGGGAAGTCTAGCTTAACACCGAAGCTCCATAATTTGAGGGGAAATTAACTGAATTTTAGCATATGCAGTGCAAAGAAAAGCAAACAATGAATTCTTTAAAGAGGAAGCCTGCCATTGCATTCTGGTTCTCCTAAGAAGCAGGGCTGGCAGCAATTCATACTGTCTTCATATTTTTGGTCATGCCAACATATTTTTTTCAACTTTTATTCTGAAAGGAATGTACTTAGTGCATTCCTTAAATGCAGGGTGGTTTCTGGTTTTATTGCTCAACAGCTCCTCCTTAGGCACTGGCTAGTGCAACGGAATGCATTCAAGGTCAGCTCTGTCGTTTCAAATGACAGGGCTTCATGTAATGCATTTCTAAGTGAAGAGAATTATCCAGGAAAGCACAGTGCCTGATGAGATCTGTCCTTGACTTCTCTTTATGCCCTTTTGAAAGAGTCTTCACATTTCTTGCCTTGGTCTATGAAATGTTCTTTCCGGTTCTGTTGTGAGTACAGTTGAGGGCATTATCAGAAGCACCAGCAGGTAGGAGATTCTTAAACAGAAACTGAAGGTTATGGCTCAAGTACTTTCCCTCAGTGCTGCCCAGACCATACCACTGTCCTCATTGTCTGTTAATGCACAAAGAGTGTAACCCAGTCATTCCAAATGTCACAAAATACATTCCAACTTAAATCCTTTTTGTAACTGGAAGTTGGGCAGACATGGATGCTGGCTATTGAGAAAGATCAAAATAACTAAGATGGCCTTTTAAGTTCCAGTCTCCAGGCATAGTTGAGCTTGACTCTGAAGAAAGAATGATGCAAAAGTGGATGGACACGCCCTGTTTAGTATTATCCCCTCTATTACAGAGCTAAATTGGACATTGCAATGCACTCTGCAAGGAGGTGGTGCTAGCTCAGTTTACAGATGAGTTAACACAAGGTTTGAAAAATTCAAAACTATGTGCTCTCTGATAATGCCTGACCAAGGGGTTGGGATTTGCAGAATTCTGCCAGACTGTCGTTTCCAGTTGGCTTTACGCTAGATGGCAGGCTGAGTAGTGACAGTTACAGGCACAGTGTTCTGCAGGCAGTCCCAGGTCATACTGGATTCTGGGTGGGAAGCAAACTGTTCTGTTGTGCTCAAGTATAGCACAGTGAACACAAAATAGGTTTCTGTGTACACAGGTCATCTGTTAGTGTAGAGACATGAATTATAATTAGTGTAACAAAGATTCAGCCATAGTTATGCCACCTACTGCCTGAGCTACCTTGGGTAAGATAGTTGACTTCATTGTTTGGAAGATAGAGTGGTCTTCCGTGTTATACCTTAACTCAAAATTCCATGAAAATTTTTTAGACTTAAAACACTGAAAATGACTATTTTCATACAAGCAACACTAGAAAGCATAAACACAATTCTAGACATTCATTATCTCTGAATTAGATCATTAAACTCTTCCCAGAGAGGATAAATATATAGTTGATAATCAAGACGTAAGTGATTAAGAATTATAAAGATTTTATCAATCATTATTAATTTTAAAAAAGTTGACCTTTGTAAAAATAATGATGTTCAAGAAGAAAGATAAATGCATGGCGTAGAGAAAGGGAGGAATTAGGAGCAAGAGCAGATACAGAATGGCAGGGGATCCATATCTGTCTGCTTCATCTTCTGGGCACTGAGGAAGGCAAGTGCAGGGGGAAGGCTGCACATTGCATTCTTTTTCAGTTCGAGACCGATGACTTGTCTTCTCATCCATTTCTTTTGAGGCAAGAATGGACATAGACTTAACCTCTTTGTGGAATGAGTGTTGGTAAATCCAGGACAGTTACAACTATATTACACAGTGTGGAATGTATTTTTATTCTCCATAAATTATGTTGTCTAAAGAATGATTTGTCTACTCAAGAAATTTATTTCTTCAGGGAGCACCAGATCCAATTTATCAGTGTTAATATGAGTTGCAGATAGATTTGCTTGAATCTCCATTGAAAGCTAGGGTTGTTGAAAGAGTAAATGGTTATATTAATTCTACTCATATTCATGACATAGCATGGAAAGACATGCACGTAGCATTCAAGGACATATTCTGTTAAGTGGGACATTGTAGAGAGCCCTTCTGTGATGCAGAGGGACATTCCGCCAGCAGAGAGTTAAAGAAAGTACAGTCAAAATGCTCACTGGCTCACACGGATTGAATACGTGACCATACCAGCTGTAGCTAGGTGGGGTGGATAGACTGAAAAGGAAGTAGCAACAGGCTGGGGAAAGGGTAACAGGCTGTTGTTCTGTGGCCTATGCCCTTCTTCCTATTTGAATTCTAGGGAGAACGCCTACTGAAGTGTGCAGCCCCAAATAGTGGTGTGGCTTAATTAGGCAGAAATGGGCTTGCAAGAACTCAATGGGATGTAAGAGATCCGTGTCACAGTTCTCAGGAACAGGGCACTGGGAAGAGACTGAAATGAAGACTCCTGAGCTCCCTATAAATACAAATGCCGTGAATCCCAATCAAAGGTTTGGTGTCCTAGTATGAATTCCCTGATGTGACTTCTTTCCAAGCTGCTACTTGGTGGATTTAAAAGCAAAGAGAAAGCACATGGAGTTGAAGGGCCAAAGTAGTGAGATAGGAGGGCTGGGGGGGGAGGGGAGTTAGAGTGCATTTGATCAAAATATATTATATGCATGCATGAAACCCTCAGTGAAAAGAGTTGCCTCAGATATATTGCAGACCATATACAACAGGTTAAATATAGGGTGGCAGATAGAGCAAATAGCCATTAAAAAGTAACTAACATTATTGTCTATCATGCAGGGTTGTTACTGGCTTGGAGGCAGTGGTTGACAGAGAAAATATCAGTGTGATTGATTACTCTGGCGACGTATGCTGTAAAATAAAAAACAGGTAAGATAAAACAACTCTGGCATGGTTGTTTCTAAGTACAATGATTAAGGTATGGAGGAAGACCTTTATGGAATAAGATGTTGATGCTTTTATTGGCATATTCGTTAGAGTTAATGTGGTACCACACTCCAAGACATCATGGGGGAAAATGTAAATTTAGTGAGCCGTAGGTTATCTCGAACCTGTCATAGTATGATATCCTAGAACTTGACGGGATTACACTGTGGTCAAAGGACTGGGGAAGTGGGGGTGGTGGAGCTGATCCCATTCTATGAAAAGAGTTACGGAACATAACAGCGAGCTTCACTGGGCCCAAGGCTATAGTCCTGTAATCTCACTACTCCAGAGACTGAAGCAAGGAGCTCATACACACTGAAAGCCAGTGTGATCTACAGGGCGAATTCAAGGCCAGCCAGGGCAATTCAGTGAGATCTTGTCCCAAAATAAAAAGTGAAAAAAGGCTGTGGATGTGACCTATCAGAAGCAGCAACAATATCAAATTCGTGAAAGATGAAATGGCATGCTGTGGACAGACAGAAACAAACTCAGTGGGAAACACAGGCTTTTAGTGCAGCGAATGGTTCAGGGTTTCTCTGTGTAGCCCTAGCTGTCCTGGAACTCACTATGTAGACCAGGTTGGCTCAAACTCAGAGATCCACCTGCCTCTGCCTCCTGGGTGCTGGGATTAAAGGCATGTGCCACCACCCAGCTTGCATACCTATGTTTTAATAATCTGCACTTGATGTCTTAGAATTATTATTTTTTTAAACCAAGTTTATGTTTGAATTTGGGCTTTATAAATGAGTCTGATGGGCCCATACAGGAGGCACAAGGGTTTGAATGTAAACTCCTGTGCAGTCCCATTTCCAGGAACTCTCTGCCTTTCTCCCATCTTCCAAGTCTCCTACCCCAGGTCTTTCCCGGCTCCCAACACTCTGCATGGTTTAAGCATGGGTGTGAGGATTGCTGGCTTCAATAAGAAGGTCCTGTGACATCTCAGAGTGAGGTATGTTGGTGTATGTCTCCACCTAGGGTAATCAGTGCTGGGCTGATTTGGGTGAATAACTTGTCAGGGATGAAACTCTCATCTGCCCACAGTCTGGGTTCCTATCATGCCATGGACTAGAGTCTGCCCTATACTAGGGAGATGCTTATCTTCTATGAGTTGGGCTCATCTAGGGAGTTGCTTAGCTGCTATGAGTTGGGCTTGTGGATTTATTGATAATACAATATACCTGGTTCAGCTCCCTCTCCCTGGGCTGGCACTGTGCGTTGCTCTAGTAGCTTGCAGGAGGGGATCTTGGAAGCTGGCGAATCATGTGCTGGTGTATGTACAAGCATGCTCATGGATCTGTGGGAGAACTGCTTTTGACCTTGTTGCAGAGGGGGTTTTCCATTCCTAAATGTATGGGAATGAAAAGATAAGACCCCAGACACCGCAGCAGGAACTCGACAGTAGTTTATCAGTCATACATATAGCACCAAGGTCAAGGACACCTCGTGCTGTGCAGGGTTACACTGGAGCTGCACTTGGGAATCGAGAGAAGAAGCAGTAATGATGAGAGGAAGTGTCAGGGTGACAAGAGGATGAGGTAACTCCGGGTTCCCCGTGTGGTGTGATTGCCTTGGTTAATGCTTACTGGTGCTGGAAGGATGCTGAATCTTGACTACACTCGGTCCTGAAGGTGAAGGAAGTCAGGCTGGGAGACTATAGGTAGAAGCAGATCTACATGTCTTTCCTGCTGTAGTGTCTGTATTCTGAATATCCTCGGCCATGATTGTGAGTCTCCGTATGACCATTAAATGCAAATTGTATCATAAAGCCCCAGAATGAATCGTTGATCACTGCATTTCCAGCCATGAGTGGATATGAAGGGCCATCTGAGTATAACCATTCTCCTCTTCTGCATTAGTAGGTAACCTGGTCCAGCGACCCTTAGCCTGGTGGTCTTCTTATGAGTCTAAAATAATTGTTTTTACTTGCTTTTCTGCTTATTGACTTAGTACTTAAAAGATAAGAAAGGAGTGACTAATTATTTATATATATGCATCTATCTATCTAAACATATATATGAGAGAGGAAGAGACAGACAGACAGACAGACAGACAGACACACACACACACACATATAGAAAGAGAGAGAGAGAAAGAGAAAGAGAGGAGGAATATGTGCTTTATCCCTCTGAGGACCTCCTGGATCAGGATGTCAAGGTAACACAACATAAAGAACTTCAGTTTTAGATCTTAAACCAGGGTCTGTATAGACTTCGTGAGTGACTCAGTGGCTGGAGGAGCACAGAACTGCATAGTCAACAACAGGTAAGTAGTGGTGATGTGCATGTGCATGCATGCATGTGTATGTGTGCACACATGTGTGTGAGACAGAGAGAGAGGGACAGACCAAAGCAAGGAGACTGGAAAAGCTTTCTGCTTTGTTTCTTTAATGTCCGTTTTTCTTTCCTGCCTCGTGAACAAAGGCTTTTTGCCTTGTTATTTTGCATTGGGTTTCACAAATTCTGTAGCCAGTTGTGCTGACAGTTTAAAGGACAAGTTACCTAGGTCTTGGGTCATTTGTTTTTGTTGCCTACTTAACCCCAGAAGTATTTGAGTCTGGGTCTTTGACACACGAGTGCACTTGGAAGTGATCTGTGAAATATGCAGTAATGCTCCCTGGGTGAGCTGTGTTTGAACCTCCAGAAGTCAGATAATGACATGTGTCTCCCATACAACAGTGTCTGCATTCCAAATATTCTCATCAATGACTATGATTCTCCACATGATCATTAGTATGTAAATTGCAGTTGAAAAGCACTGGAGCGAACCCCTGATCTCTGCATTTCCAGCTATCAGTGAATGTGACGGGTCATCTGGTCAGAACCTCTTCTCCTTTGCTGCACTAATTGCTAACCTGGTCCAGTGGCTTTTAACCTGGCTGTCCCTCATGGGTTGAAAGTCATTAGTTTTACTTCCCTGCTTATTGACTTATTATCTAAAAGTTAAGAAAGGACTGGCCAATTAGACACACTGTGGAGCAGGTGTCTGCTTGCTGGAGAATATGGTAGCTGTTTTCCAAGGGGATTCTGGAGGAGCAGAGCTATAGCTTTGTTTGGCTTTGTCTGTTGTGAGTGGTTTGGATTGTGAGATTGCGTGGTTTGGTTAAGACAGTGGCCTTTCTCATTTTCCACTTGAGAGGGAAGGAGGCTCAACATTTATTAGGCAGCCCAAAGTTAGAAATGCTAAAAAATTATTCTTTATGATTTGTTGCTTTGTGGAGGAATATCAATCCAAGTTACAGGATTCTTCACCCTTCTTCCCTTTTACTGAAAATGATTTTATTTTCAATGGCAAAGAATATTTCTAAACACCTGCTTACAAAGAGGTATTGCTGAAAATAACTCCTAATGGGCCTAGCTAATAAGCAAAATTCATTTGCAATTAGAATCCTTACTCAAAAGGAAATAAACTGTTATTTTTAACCTAATTCTCCATTGTGCTTGCTGGTTAAATGACTGTATATGCTTACAGTATTGATTTACACAGGGAACCCCATGTCTCAATAGGAAACGGTAGACTACACAAAGTCTACATAGCCTATATCCCCCATTAGAGAGGTCAAATCATAAAAAAGGCCCAGGTATATAACATCTCTATTTTTCTCCCTGGGCTTCAAACCAATTGAGGAACAAGGCAAAGTGGTGGGGCAGATGCAAACCAAATGTTACCTATATTCCTGGCAAAAACTCTTGCAGTGGGCCAAGGTGTTTTGATCCTTTTATCTAACTCACATCAGGACTGATATTCTGGGAGCCCAGAAACTATGGTTCAGCCTGTCTGCCAGGTCATCAGTGGGGGTGGCAGTGATGTGATGACGGTGGGGAAAGATGTAGTTAGTGATGGGTAGAGTGACAGCGAGGGAAGAAAGCACGAGTTAGATGCTGAGGTTGGCTAACAGAGTGGAAGTGGATGCCCAGGAAGGGAGTAGCAGATGGGACATAACATAGGGCGGAAAGCCGGGTGGACAAAGGAGAGAACTATAGTTTTCCCAATATTCACTAACTGCTCTGGGACTTGATCCTTTTAGAAATTTCCTCGGCAGGGATATTGTGATTCTCTGGTCCAATGACGATGTTCAAGAAGTGGTAGGGATGGCTACAGGATTGGAGGGTTTCAATTAAAAACAGATGAAATACTCAGGTTGAAATGATAAGGGCGTTCTACGCATTTATTAGAGAAAACCAACTTGCGTAAAATTGAGGGAGTAGTGACTTTATGTCTCTGTAACGAAGTGTTTGGGTTTGTTCCTAGGTGGCGGAACCAAGAAGGTCTATTCACAACCTCTGACAATGTCTGTGAGGAGTAGGAGGAGTGGGGGGTTGGTGGGGTCATTTCAGATCTTCTTAGAGTGAGGCATTGTTATTGTCACGAACTTGGTCGATGTCAGTCAGACAAATGTGACTAGATAAAGTCCGCATCTCCCTTTCTCTAAGTCTACAATATCATTGTCCTGGATTACTATATCACATGCTTTGGTTATTTAGAACAGGCAACAATAACACGTAGAATACTTGTTCTACGCTTCCCAAGTGGAAGTAGATGTGTAATTCAAGTGTATTTGATAAGGAAGGAGGTTCTACTATAGCTCTTTAGCGATGTTATATTGCTGCAGAGACCTGCGTTAAAACCCGTGTGAACTGGAAACCTCTGAGTGATCGTTTCTGTTGCATGGTGCAATCCACATATATGTTTGGGTATATTTGAGCAGGGATTTTCCATTCTAACTGATGGGCACACAGTGTGTTTAGTGTTATTAATTTATGTAAGTTGGACAGAATAGATTAAGAATAGCACAGGGAAAATTTAAGGAATTTTCTTACAGAACGGAAGCAAACTAAAACCTCAGAGGAGTCAATATTCGTAAAAATTTGAAAACAGAACCTAGAATTTTTAGAGACATTGATTTATTTGCTTCACTTCTCTCTCCCCAAATGAGTCTAGCTTTCATCCATCAGACATAACAGCGTTCTGTCCAGACAGATGGCAGGCAGCTTATGTTATCCTTGGGAAGAGCTTGCTGGTGTTGATCATACAGAAATAGAATCAGAATTAGTACTTTTAAGAAATAGCTCAGATTAACCTAAAACAGGCCTTGGTATTGGCTATAATGCTGAATGAGTGAGAAGTGAGGAAACCACAGACACTGTCTGGAAACTCGAGGGGTGATGGGGCGGGCCCCTCCGCTACCTTCATGTTGTTTGTGCATGAAGCATCCAATCGCTGGGTCGTCACGTGCTGCGGGTTTCTTTCCAAGCTGATTTACCTCTGCAACTTTGTCCATCACCATGTCAGCTCCACAGGTGTGACTTTAGCTCTGAATTCTGGGACCTTGTCTCTGGCCTCTTTGTTCATCCTCTGACCCTATTAGTCTTTCCGATAGGACTGCCGATCAGACGGCGACAGCTCTTCGACGATGCGCCCTTTTCCCAGGTTGTTCTGAGTTCATTGTTTTATAAATTGCTTATGAGTTTGTCTCATGCCGTGTACATTTGACAGTCATTATTTTCTGAGAAAAAGAAGAGAAAGCCTCCTGATGTAGCTCCGCATTTCAAGTTTCTTTTTTTTTTCAGTCATATTTTGAGGTCTTCAATACAAAAGGTTTTCTGTTCTGATAAGTTTAATCTACACCTTTGATGTTATGAAAAATGGAAGTTAAAAATTAGTTTTTATTTGCAATTATTTATTACTAGTCTAAAGAATACAGCTGATTTCCTCATGATGACTTACTATTTCTAGAGGCGTTGTGATAGGGTTTTGAAAGATAAAATAAATGAGGAATTATTCTTATATTCCACTTTGAATTTAGGAGTAATTAAAAAAAGACTTAAATATACCAATTTAACATCAGAATCTCCTCCCACCACATCAACTATCTTAATTCTCAATGACATCAACATAGTTATTAATGCCTTATTTCTCAATATACATTTAAAAAAATATCTTGAAATACCAAAGCCATCACAAGTAACAAGAATACAATCCAGAAAACTGTTTTATGTTTATTTTTATTTCAAGATTTTATTTTCATTTTAAATTCTGTGTTTATCTGTGTATAGGTGTGTGCACATGAACGCAGTGTCTGCAGAGGTCAGAGAGATAGCCAGATGCCCTGACGCTGGAGCTATGGTGCTTGTGAGATGCCTCATGTGGGAGCTGGGAACTGAATCCAGGTCCCATGGGAGAGCAGGAGGTTCTCTTAACTGCTGAGCCGTCTCTTTGGCCCCATTCCCCCCTCAACTCCCAGGACTAGAGAGATAGGTCAGCAGTTAAGAGCTCTTGTTGCTTTTCCAGGGGACCCAAGTTAGGATTTTTGTACTCGAGTTAGGCAGTTCACAACTGCCTGTAACTTCAGCATTAAGGGATATGATGCTGTCTCTGGCCTTTGTGGGCACCTGCACACATGTGGCAAACATGTGAGTTTGCGTACGCGTGTGTGTGCGTGTGAGCACACACACACATCTTACACATAAATAAAAATAAATCTGACAGCACTTCTTTTGCCCTTGGCATATCACTGTAAGATAAAGTACTTCCATTGCTGTGAGTACTGCCAGCTGCTTGGCCGTACCTCCAACTTTATTTGGATTTATTTATTAGGTGCATTTACTTTATTCTGCTTTTAATTTCCAGGCATCGTTTTTGAATTTAATTTGGTTTGAAAATTATATTAAATGCTATCATGGTTTCAAAATCAAATCAATAGATATGTAGAGGAAGGAAGCTTCCGTTTTTTTTGTGCTTCTCCTCCTCCTTCCAGAGGAAACATTTAGCGCTCCCCTTATCTTCCCGCTGGGGGATGGAGACACCAGCACATTCCTTATCACTAGGTAAACTGCAGCACGTGCTTTCTTCCCACCTTACATTTTCTGCTTCCTAGTATTTTCACAGCATCTTGGTGTAAATCTGTAGCTGTATACAAACACTCTTTATTCTCTTTGACAGCCTCATAGTTCTTCCCAGTGTGGATTCATCATGACCTTGCAACCATTTTTCTAGAGATGGGAATTTGGGTTCTTCTCAATCCTCTGCTACCAAGTTTGTGCCACAATGAATGCCCATGTGTCACTGTGTTTTTGCCGGAGTATCCCGAGGACAGACCCAAAAGTAGCATCCGTAGACTGCAGATGAAAGTTGTATTTCATCAGACGTTATCAACTAGGAATTGGAATTATCCATAGGGATTGTAGTATTTTCAAAAACCCTTGGTGCTATACTATTTTATCTCTTCCCCCAGGCTTTCATTAGAAATAAAAATACTTTTGGACAGTCATCAATCTCAAGTAAAATTTTAGTTGGTCTTCCTATCATTTTGGTTAAAGTGTCAGTCAGAATTGATCAGTTTTAACTAGTTTGATGCTGGTAGTCATTCCACAGTGTACATGCATGTCCAAACATGTACAATTTTAAGCATAAATTTCCTGTGACACCTTTATTGCACGGAAATAAAAACCAACATGGAATTTGTTTTCTGCTTGCTTTCTACATTGGAGTCCTATTTGGTGTATATGAACACAAAGCTATATATTAAATGTAATTATATGAAGCCTATTTCTGTATTAGTTATGTTGTTGCAAGATGCTCGGCCTTACACGAGGCATGCTTTGTGCTTTAACAGAACACCGCAACCGGGCCATGTATAAATAACAGAAATTTATTTTTTATAGTTTTTCAGTCTAGAAAGTCTAAGATTAAGGTGTTTATATCAGTTGAGAATGTTCTTGCTGTATCCTCATATGAAGAAAAGTAGAAGGGAGAGGGAGGTGAGGGGGAGAGGGAGACTCCCACAAGTCTCTTATTATGTAGTGACATTACATATTAAACACCTCCAGATACTGTTGCATGGGGTTAAATTTCCCACATGAATATTGGGGTCATATAAGTATTAAGACCATTCTTTTATGTATCATTATTCTGTGAGACATAAATATCATAATTAACTCAGCTGTTTTCTTGTTAATTGACCTGGTCTTCTTTCTGTTCTTTCTCAGTATGTATGTGTATATTAGTCAGGTTCTCTAGTGTAACAGAACTTATAGAATGAATCTCTCCATATATATGACAAATTACACACACACACACACACACACACACACACACACTTGAATGGCTTACAGGCTGCAGTCCAGATTAATCCAACAATGACTGGCTGTGAATGGAATCCAAAAGTTGCTTAGTCCCCAAGGCAGGATGTCTCGGCTGCTCTTCAGTATATGCTGGAGTCCCAAAGAAGTAGGCTCCAATGCCAGTGAAGGAATGGGTGAGCTAACAAGGTGAGGGCAAGCAGGCACAGAGCAAAAGCTTCCTTCTTCTATGTCCTTATATAGACTTCCAGCAGAAGGTGTGCCCCAGATTAAAGGTGTGTCATGATCTGGATCAAAGGCATGCTACTTCTTACCTCAAGGGTCTGGACTAGAAGCGGATTCACCCATTTCAAACCAAACAACCAAACAAAAAACTCTCTCATAGGTGTGCCCTTCATTTCTGCATTTCAGTTCATACAAGAGTAGCCCCCAAGTATGTAGAAATAATATCTTTATCTGTGATATAAGCTGGAATGCATATTTGTTTAAAACACTTCCAATCAGGGGGACAAAACCACTAGTTTCCTAGTGCTCCAATGAAAACACAGTCAAAACCGAACCTGGCCACCACTGCCCATTGTCCTGAAGACCAGGAAGCACTCAGATATCTCAGTGGGAAGGAGTCATGGCCAATTGTGTCCCAAGGGCTGAGATCAGGTTGCAGTTGTTAATTAGTGAATATTAATTAGCCCTTTAAGATTCTCCTGGCTTGAAGACTATATTCCAGAAAAATGTGAAGGAGTGGAGGCAAATATGGATCTGCGGTTACCTCATCAGAAAATAACCTTAATTTTCTGAAAACGCTTCTCACCTTGCCAGTCCCAGTCAATAATGTCTTCTAGAGATCCTTCTGGATGAATTTGGTTTTCTTTAAAAAATTATTTGAATTGTCGTGTATGTGAACGCGTTTGTGTGTGGGTGTGTACGTGTGAGTGCAGTGCTCAGGGAGGCCAGAAGAGCACTGGATCCTTTGGAGCCGGAGTCAAAGGCAGCTCTGAGCTTCCTGCCCTGGGTTTTGGGAACTAACCTCAGGTCCTCGGGGGAAAAACAGCAAGCATTCTTAACTGCTGAGCCATCTTTCCAGGCCCAAGTTTGTCTTTCTTAGTGGTGGCATATTACTGAGGACTGAGTTTTCTGTCCTTCCTGGTTCCCGCAGTCATTAAGTCCCAAAGAAATCACACAGAGGTCTACATTAGTTATAAACTGATTGGCCCATTAGCTCAGACTTCTTATTTACTAATTCTTATAACTTACATTAGCCCATAATTCTTGTCTGAGTTAGCCACGTGGCCTGGTATCTTTTTTGGCAAGGCAGATACATCTTGCTTCCTCTGCAGACTGCGCTTTACTCTTCCCAGCATTCTTGCTGCCCCACCTCTATGCCTCTACTTCCTGCCTGGTTGCCCCACCTATACTTCCTGCCAATCAGCATTTTATTAAAAATAATACAAGTGACAGGATAAAAGACCATTGTCCCACAGCATATTCCCCTATGTTACAGAAAGTACTGTGATCAATTCAGATGATTTCTTGTGAATGAACTTGCTTCGTTACTATTCTTTTGACATTATGTGAGATGTAAGTCTCAGTTTCTTAACTACAATCCCTTAACGACCAAGTAAAACATGGAAATAGGTAAATTGTACTTGATCAAAATGTAAAACTTGCATCCATCATGTGGCCCTGCTGAGAAAGGCACACCACAATCCATAGATTGGGGAGAAATCACATATCTGATAGGAGTCTACTATCTGGGAAATATAATGAATCCTCACAGGTAAAATCAAAAGGAAAAGGTTCCTATTAAAATGAGTAAAAGGACATTAAAAGCATTTCTCCAGGAAGGGGAAAGAAAGTGCCAATAATCACATGAGAGGGTGCTCAGCTCTCTCACCAATGAAGTAAAGTTCAAAACCACACTGAGATACTACTCCATCCGTGTCTACCAAGACGGGTAGATGAAGCCTACTAAAGACAGCTTTAACAACCTATGGAGAAATTGGGACCTGCCTGTGTTCCTGGTGAGGATGTGAATGGATGCAACTTTTTTGAAAAATAACTTGGGCCTTAAATATAGAGTTACTATTTGACTCATCGGTCTTACTTCTTGGGATTTACAGAAGAGAATCCGAAGTGTCTGTTTACCCAAAAGCTTGTACAGAGTGTTCAAGCCTTATTCATCCCAGCCTTATTCATAATGACAAAAGAGGAAAAAATCTAACTATTCATCAGCTACTGAACACAGATTGACGTGTACTCATACAATGGACTCATCCACCGGAATGCACTGGTGATGCCTGCTTTTTCACGGATGAACCTTGGACACAGGTCTTATATAAGAAGCCAGATAAAAAAACCACATTGTTCTGTTTTATTCGTGTGAAACGTCTAGAATAGGCAGAGCTGTTGAAATAAGAAGTAGAGGCATGGTTGCTGAGTTGTGGGGGGAAAGCAGAACTGGTAGTTTGGGGTGACTGATAATAAGTATGGTGTTTGCTTTGGGGGTAAATAAAATACTCTAAGACTCATTGTGGCTGTGCATTCAACAAAAGCTATTGAATTGTGCACACCTTCAATAAGTAAATTCAATAATGGGTTTTTTTCTTTTAAAGAGAGAAGTCATCAGTATATGTATTCAACAAATATGTAAAATTATAAGGTTGGACCAGATGGCTGCAAGATCTTTCCCAAGAATCTTTAATGCTGGTTTTGTAGCGCCACGAGTCTTGGCTGTGTTTCCATCTTCTGCCTTGGTGTCCCAATGGATCATGGCTGGGAGCTGGAGATAGACAGACATCGCCTCAGAAACCCGTGTTTGATTTGCCCTGCTCTTTGCTTGGTCATCCCTGGTGCTCAGAGAGTTTTATGTAATAGATGGATTGTCTCTTTCACTATACCAAAATGGACTTGACTCATAGTGTCATGGGAGAAAAGATCATTCTACCCCCAGCATCAGTTCAAATTCACTTTGGGCTCCCAAGATGCTCTGGTCTCCATGTCTGCTCCAATTGTCTCCTCTAACTTCTGCATTTTGGAGCTAGAGAAAAGGTTACAACCTTCTTCCTTGTTAGCCCCTGGAAGGCTGCCTTGCATTCGGAGTTCCAGTCTGAAACATTTCATGAATCATCTTCTGGTCTTTTATCCCACACAAAAAAGGCCTGCTTTGCTCTATACTCCCATTCCATTTGCTCATGCCCACTTCCTGCCAAAAGAACCATTTCCCCCCAAAGAAAATAAAAGAGGTTCTGAGTTCTTCATTAATATCTGCATGTGGGATGAATGAGGAATTGATGTGCAGAGCCCAGCAGTAATGAGGTGATGATCAAAGTGGGATGGGATGACCCGAAAGCAATCCTTTGTAATGAGTAATTAATTATTAAAACTGAAGCCTTAGTATATTCGATTACTAAATCAATCAGCCTGAGCTTACAACCTCATTCGTATTAGTGGGCTGAATGCCAATTTATTACAAACAGATTAATATTTTAATTTAAAACATATATTAATTTTTTGTGTGCTATAAAAATTGCTATTTGAATAATCATGTATGTGTGTATGTGTTTGTGTGTGTGTGCTTGTGCCAGTATGTCTGTGTGTCTATATATGTGTGTATTACTTATATATAAAACTTTTGGTAGATCCCTTATGGGAAATTTGCACATATGCATCTTTGTATCTTTCCTTTTCATTTCAGAAGACACAAAGTAGCTTGCTGTGTTGCTGTTGGCTGCATGGAGAAACAGTCACATGGTAGTTGTAGCTTCCCTAAAGACGGCCTTTCTTGTGTTTCCTTGCCTCTGCTCATTATTACTTTGTATCTAAAACGTACAGAAGAATGTGTGGGCGAAGATAACATGTCTCCCCTCAAAGACTGAAAATCAGATGTCCTGAACAATGGGGATCTAAAGGCCGAAGAGTTATTTCAGATCTGAAGGAGTATGAAAGCACTCGTTGAGATGATCAATCAATCAATCAATCAATCAATCAATCAGTCATCAATCAATAGAAAGAAAGAGGTGGCAGCTTCTGAGATTAGAGAAGATATTTTCAAATTATGCATGTGGTAATGAGACTTAGCAATAAGATCAACCAGTTTTCAAAAAGGAAGACTGATACACAGGAACCTGACCAAGACAAATGGGATTCAGTAGGCCCCATCTTTACCCTACCACTCCACTCCATCCACTTTTCCCTTTGATTTGGCTCCCTACTTTAAAACTCCCTCCATTTGTCTTCAACAGAAAAAAAATAATAAAAGTAGTTCTCTGAGCAGGGCTTCAGTAGCAAAGAGTAGCAATTGAGGCAGCCATGGCAGCACAGGCCTGGACTCCAAGCAAGGCCGGAGGAGTGCAAATTCAATTACCTTCTGGGCTGCAGAGTGAGTTCAAGCCTAGGCAGGGAAAACTAGTGAGATGCCACCTCCAAAAATTAAACAAACAAACAAATAAAAACCCAAGAAACCAAAAACTAGAGGGAAAGAGAAAAGGAGAGGGAGAGAGAAAGAGCTGAGGCTCTTAGTGATGGAGCAATGCCTGGCTTGCACCTGGCGCTGAGGTCAAACCCCATCAGTACTGAAAACAACAGCAATAACAGAAACAACAGTGACAGCCATCACCCCAGCAGCAAACCAGTGTTTATACACAACCATCTGCAGTGGCCCCCTCCTTCCATATGTGGAAACAGTGCAAGGACCAATACCTCTGACTCCTGTAAGTCTTCCTCTTTCTTGTCCTACAAGGTCAAAATATTTCTGTCCTAAAAATGGAGAGAGTTTGGGATTTCTGCACACACATCCATGCACAGCTTATATTATTATGTTCATGCTTACATTTTGCATGTACAGATGCAAAAATTATTGTTAAAGAGCCCTCGGAATAACATAGATACACCGGGGGTCTCTTCCTGAGTTTAAAGCATGGAGGTGCTTGGAAGACTTCATTAAAAATTTGGGCTTCCTGGAGGCCGGGGATTTTGTCACAGACCCATAGTAGACACTCAATAAATACTTCTTCAATGAAAAGGGTGGGTTAAAAATACAGGTCCAGACAGAAAATCCCATGATATTTAAAGTCTCCTGGCAATGCATGCTAATTGGTCCCCTTTACTCCATTAGGAAAGCTTTAGGAAGTGACTTTTTGACCAAGTAACAAAATTTCCACTAACAGCTAGGAGACTTTTCCCACACATCAACTTCCTGTTTGTAGGTTTAAAATCCAGTCTCTTTATTTATTTATTTTTAGCGTAGTACTAAGGGGAAAAAACTTGCATGGGGGGGGGAGCATTCAATGCCCTTTCCTTCTAATTGATTTATAAGTTCTATATAGTCCAATGAAGCATTTTGTAGAAATTTACAAGCTGATTCTAAAATTTATATGTAAGTGGAAGGACCCGCCAAAGCCAAAACAATTTTGAAAGAGAAGCCCAATACCAAAGGATTTACACTGCTTTGCTTCAAGAGTTATTGCAGGGGTAGAGAAAGCAAGATGGTGTAGTCTTGGCGGAGAGAGAGCAGATCCTGGAGCAGAGCAGAAAGCTCAGAAATATGCCCAGACTTTATGGTCAATTGATTCTTAACAGAGGTGTCATGCCAACAAAATTTATTAAGGGAAGGAAATCATTTGAAAGAAATGTTGCAGGAATGAGTGGGCGACCACGAAGAGAAGGAAGGAGGTTTGGCTTTACTTTACAACACACACAAGATCACACCTAACATGGATCAGAGGCCTAGACATATAGCCTAAAACTACACAGTTTCTAGAAGCCATTGAAACTTTGGGGCAGACTAAGATTCTTAGAACACAAAAAAGAAAAAAAGAAAAGGCATGTTAAATTTTACTAAAACTAAAATTTCCACTCTCTGCTAGACATGGGTGGAAGGAGAAAAGGGACCTGCTGACCACATATTTGTGAAAGACGTTTTTAAATGATGGCTTCCCAATACCTCCCTGATTCAAATTCTGAAAGACGACCCCCAGCACGTCTGTGTTATTCCAGTCCTCTTTATGAGTGTTTTACATCTGGACATGTAACTGTCAGCATGAAAATAATAATGCAAAATGAGTGAGATACTTGAATATATACTGCAAAAAAAACCAGTCATTTAAAGCATAAGAAAATTTGTTTAACATCAGTAGATATAAGAGAAATATAATTAAAATCCTTACTAGAGGACACTACATAACTATGAGGAGGTTAAAACCAAAATGGCTGACAGCATCAAGCGCTGACAGGGACATGGCTTAATGGACCTCTCAAGAACTAACTATGGGAATTTAAGATGGGACCAGTCGCATTTGTAATGCTACTTGATTATTCTTTATCAAGTTTAATACGTATTTATGTTATGACCTGGGTCTTTTCTTAAGAGAAATGAAAACATGTGCTCAATAACTGAACTAAAGTACATGGTATCTGCAAATACTCTATTCTGTTCTGGTCATTGCTTTGCTGCATTGTTCACAAAACACACTCTTCAGTGAACTATACACTTCCTGTTTCCTTTCCTTTTGTGGCTGCTGCTTTCTCTGTTCTGCCTAAGAATTATGTCAACCGAATAAACTGGACGGGAAGATTCAAAGCAGCATTACCTGTAGTCACCTCAAGCAATAAATGATGACATCGTCATTTGCAGAAGAATGGAGAAGCCAACCCTCTCAGTCCCCTCCATACTAAAAAAGGAATGAACTACCAATAGGTTAAGCAGTGAGAACGATTCTAAAAACCCATGCACTAAGTAAAAGAACTCAGAGACAAACATGTGCATATTGTTTGGGTTCCCTTTTTCTTATATTCTGGAATATGACCTTTTCTGTTACAGAAAGCAATTTAATGGCCCTAAGACAAATGACACAATATGTGTTTCTTAGTGGGGTCAATACTGCTGTAAGACCCATGAGGAAACCCAGAATGACAGGAAAGCTCTGTATCTTGAACTGGCCACAGAGACACATGCATCTGTGCAATTGCATTGAGCTGCCACAGAGACACATGCATCTGTGCAATTGCATTGAGCTGCGTCCACCATGCAACCTGTGAATAGTCCCAGGAACTATGAATGTGCTCACACAGTTCTCTGGTGTGGGAGAATTGTCTGTATTCTGTCAATTATATTTTAAATAAACGCTGATTGGCTGGTAGCCAGGCAGGAAGTATAGGCAGGAAAACCAGACAGGAAGTAGAGGTGGGGCAAGGAGAACAGGAGTATTTTGGGAAGAAGGATGCTCTTTCCCCAGTCCTGCCCAGACCACCTAAGAAGCAAGATGTGACCTGCCCTGCTGAAAAAGGTACTGAGCCATGTGGCTAACATATACTAGAATAATGGGCTAATATGAGTTATAAGAGCTAATAAGAAGCCTGAGCTAATGGGCCAATCAGTTTATAATTAATATAGATCTCTGTGTAATTTGTGAAACACGTGAACCATTAGGGCTTAATAAAAACTTACAACCTTCCAGATGAGAGAAGGAACCAGTGGTCCTACCCAGCTATGATGTCTGTGAACAACAACCACCAGAAGGGCATGATAACCCTAAGGGTACAGTAGTGTTCTGCACACTCTGTCTGTAACCAACAGCTCTCTCATTATGCTTCACACCTACTGAATAAGGGGGAAACCGTCCCTGGTACCAGAAGCCTACCCAGTGACCCAAGCTGGCGAAGCCATGGGACTTGCAGGAGAACTTACCACTGCCACTTTACTAACCAGAATAATCCCTAACTACACTCTGAGTATTTGTTCTTACATCCACACGTAAGTGCAGTCCTCCCCCCTCATCAGGGAAACTTATCTTTGCAACAGATGGAGATCATCACAGAAAACCCCAACTAATCAAGATGTAGAGTTGTGGAATCCGGTCCCAAAGGATACTTTACAATTTAACTCCTGTACCTAAGGCGCAGGGAACACTGTAGAAGAAGACCACAAAGCGTGAGAATCAGGGGAGCAGGGAGTCTGCTGTGAGAGTATTATACTGAGCCATTATTTAGACTGTCCTGGGTGGTTTTGTGTGTCAACTTGAGACAAGCTAGAGTCATCAGAGGAAGGAGCCTCAGCTGAGGAAATGCCTCTTTGAGCTCCAACTGTAAGGCATTTTCTCATTTAGTGATCAGTGGGGGAATGACCTAGCCCATGGTAGGTGGTGCCACTCCTGGGCTTCTGGTCCTGGATTCTATAAGAAGGTGGGCTGAGCAAGCCATGGGAAGCAAGCCAGTAATCAGCCTCCATGGTGTCTGCATCAGCTCCTTCTTCCAGGTTCCTGCTCTGTTTCAGTTCCTGTCCTGGCTTTATTTTAGTGATGAACAGCAATACTGAAGTGTAAGTCAAATAAAACCTTTCCTCCCCAACTGCTTTCTGGTCATGGTGTTCCATCACAGCAATAGAAACCCTAACTAAGACATAGACTGAGCAGGGTATATTTATGTATTTAGGAATGCATAGTGTGTGTGTGTGTGTGTGTGTGTGTGTGTGTGTGTGTCTGTGTGTGTGTACAATGAATGGAAAAGGAGACCAGGAATTTGAAATAGAGAAAAGAGGGGTACATGAGAGGGTTTGGAGGGAAGAAAGGAGAGGAGAAAATGATACAATTATAGTGTAATCTCAAAAAATAAAAGAAATAATTAAAACCCCCAAGCTTGCAAGCTTTAAAAATAAAATTATTAAAGGATATTAAAAGGAGTGTTTACAATAAAGTTTGCTTGTAAAAGTGCGGCACATCACCACTGTCCAAATTACGGTGACAATTTACTTCCAATCCTAAAATGAATATGGGACTCGAGTCAGAAGTCAAAAGATGATCTTGATAAGAAACAAAAGCAAAAAATGAAAGCAGTGAGGGCATTGTGTACACCGCCTCATGGTGCACGTGCCCTCCTATGGGGTACACTTTCTCTTTAGAACTGGAAGGAAATGCAGGGAAGGGCTGAGAAACATTGCAAGCCGTACAGAAAAACTCTGTCTCTGTCTCTCTCTCCCCCATCATACCAGAGTTACATTTATTCTAGGAGCATAAACAACACAGGCCTTTAGCAGGAGCTCCTATCTCTTCCCTAAGACAACTGTAAAAAGTCAGCAGCTGGAGCTGGAGAGATGGTCCAGCAGTTACGAGCACTTGCTGCTCTTGAAGAGGACCAGCATTCAGTTCTTAGGACCCACTCAGAGATGCATGTCCTCTGTAACTGCTGCTTCTGTAGGTCTAATGCCCTCTCCAGCCTCCAAGGACACCAGATACACACACACACACACACACACACACACACACACACACACACACACACACACACACACAAATGCAAACACTCGTATACATACATTAAAAAAAAAAACTCCAAACATAGTAGGTAATTTCCCCCTCCATGTTAATGGTTGGATGGGGCAAGGAGGATATGAGAAAGCATCTGTGGACCTCTCTCTGTGTCATCGCCTCCCCCCGCCCTGCCCCGTGAACCTGCAACTGTTCTGACAACACAGGAAAATACTATGTGCATATGCCGACAGATGAAAGTCAATGCAAATTTCTTTGCTTGGAAAAGGGTGAGGGATACACAATTTCCCTCAAAATTATGAGGAGTCCTTAATACATTCTTTCTTCGTGTATATATAAATGGTATACATGGAAAGTGCCCACAAATGTATGTATATGCATATATAAGCGTCCAAACTCACTCCATGTATACATATGTGTGTATATAAGCCTTTTGTGTTCTGGTAAGAATGGAAGAGCAGAGTCTTCTGTGGCACTTAGGTGACTGTTTCCAGTGGAAAAGACAAACTGATAATCTAGGTCGAAAGCCAAGAAAGAAAAGGACAATGGCGTCAGTCATGACCCGGGAATCTTTTCTGGGTCAGTCCTCCTGGCAAGCGAGCAGATGAAAGCCCACACGGAGACCCCTCTCCTTGGGCACACTGTGTCAGTTTGTAAGAGTCCTTGCAAACAGTCTCGGGCAACATGCTAACCACTGAAGACTTGTAATAGCTTTCCTCCAGGAGGGAGGAAAAAACCCTTGATAATGAGTCGCTGACTGGATGTTTATGGCTGGCAAATCCCATAACCCTATAATTTGGCTCCTGAAGGCCACATTCTTCTTTGGAGCAGAAGCCCGGGGTCAATTATCGCGGTTGGTAAGCTTTCCTTTTGGGTGTTAGTCAGGGCCAATTTTGCATAAAAGAAGGGTTTCCTCTCTGGCACTGGCTCTCTCCAATTATGGAAGCGTATCCTCGGGTTGCCCTAAATCGTATGCTCCAAGGAGCTGCGAGGTTACACGAGGACATGGTGAGGGAGGTATTTCCCAACACAGCACTCCACAGCGCCCAATAGCACCCGGCAGCACCCGGAAGCCCCAGCAGCACCCGGCAGCACCTGGCAGCGCTGGCCACTACTCTTTCTTTGTATTTCTGGTTCTCTCCTAAGATTCTGGATTGTAGAATTATAAACCACCTGTCACCAAAGCCACAGTGGCCATCACTGATTTGTCCTTGGGGTCAAGGGTGCCTCTGGCCTGAATTTAATTTGATTCACTTTCTCTTTCTACTCACAGGCAACCTCCCCATCCCTTCCTTCTATCGGTGCCCAGTAAGATGATTGACAGTTGAGGGCAAGGCTGCACTCATTGTGAGTCCAGGGCAGACCTTAAACCCTCTCTCCTGTGACTCTCACAAACAAACTGGGTGAAAGGGGGAAAATATTTCCAAAAAGACAGTGTTGCTTTGGGAAAGAACTTGAAACTGGAAGCCAGCCCAGGTTTTGAACCCGGTTTCTGCTCTTCTTCTACATAAGTGACCCAAACACATTGCTTCATCTTTCTGAGCCTTGCTTTACCAAGTTGTGAACTGGTGGTGGTCACATTTCTTATCCGGAGTTGTTCTGAAAGTTGGCTGAGATACCCTGGCTCAAGTGTGTCGTATGTTACTTGACACACACAGATGCTCGGCACGTTGTCACCATTACCTTATACGTCAGAATTATACGTATGAATCTGAGTGTTAAAGAGGGGGAGAAACCTGGCAAGAGATGCAGAGGTAGCAGTGGCTGAGCCAGTCACTCTGTCATTGTTCTCCGACCTTTATGTGGGCCATCCAGACTGCCCTGTCCTGCAAGCGGGAAGGGGGAAGGCTCT
Source organism: Ondatra zibethicus (assembly GCA_004026605.1). Taxonomy (NCBI): domain Eukaryota; kingdom Metazoa; phylum Chordata; class Mammalia; order Rodentia; family Cricetidae; genus Ondatra; species Ondatra zibethicus. The sequence goes on along the minus strand of PVIU01007142.1, from coordinate 50,313 downwards.
GCTGTCTTAATCCCATTATTTTGTGAAATGCCCCTAACAGAAACGCCTTTCTTTGGGTCATGAGTTGGAAGCAGATTCACAGCTTTGATTTATGTTTGGGCTTTTGTGACTTGAATCGCATGCCACATCACCCCCGTTTTCAGACAAGGTGTTAGTGGGAATGGTGATATTCCACTTAGGGCCGGAGAAACCCAGGGAGGTAAATAGGAGAAGACCTCTGTCATGGAGGGACCAATATCTGCAGCTCTGAACAAGATCTAATAAGATGATGCTGGGTTATCCACGTTCCCACAGCTTTTCCCTCAGTTGCTTTAGGTGGATTAATGACTTTTAGCCAAAGAAATGACTAAAGTGACTTATTGTAGTCCTTTTGCTTTGACAAGAACCACAAATAAAATGCAACTTAAAAGCAAAGCTCAAAACTTTCTCTTGTGTGATTGGCAGTTGCTGCTTTGAAACTCGGTGTTTGGGAAAAGCTGGCCATCTCTGACATTAATGATACCTGCTGTGCGCTAGGGCCATTTCTACCTGGGGCGGATCTACTTTAGATACCGTTGTGGAGGTGAGAAAATGTCCTATGTGTTTGAAAGTGCCAGAACCACCCGCTGCTTGAACTAGGTTTGATCTTTTTGCAATCTAGAAGAAAAATCCCCAAGTGTGTTACTTTAGTACAAAAACATTGACAAACTGCTTTGGAGGCTGCGTCTTTCATATCTTGCTGTGACTTAAAAGCTTACCAAATTACAGTCCTTAATTTAGGCCACCACAGTCTTATTTTATCCTTTCTGTCCCCAGGCTTCCCCCTCCATATTTCCCTAACATCCTGGCATCTCCACTGACTTCAAGAGGCAATAGTCTTGAATAGTTAAAAGGGCAGGGAGAGCTGGGGTACCAAGCTCTTTCAAGGGATGTTTTCTTGGGATGACTTAGAAATGCCTGGGGGAGGGGTGGCCTTGAAGGTACATTTGAGGTTTGGAATGGTTTGCTTCTGTTTTTGTTCTCTTAAAGAAAGACTCTGGGGCTGGAGAGATGGTTCAGCTGTTAAAGGCTAGTCTCACAACCAAAAATATAAGAAAGACGGGCTTTGAGTTAGCAAAAAAATGAACTGAAAGAGGCTCAGGGCATCATTCATCCTCACAGTCACACTGAATATGGTTAGTTAGTGCAACAAGAGGGATATGTTAAACAATGTTACAATTGTTCTTGTTCCGTATATTATGAAAAGGGTAACCGGGGAATTAAGACAAAACATGCCCCATGTGTGTTCACTCTTACATGTGCATGTGTGCATCTATGCCAAGGCACACATGTGAGTGTCAAAGTCAATTCTTTCCTTCGAGAACATGGCTTTGGCAGATTGAATGGAAGTAGTTTGACTGTGTCAGGGGTCTTCACACAGTGAGCTATCTTGCTGGCCGTGATAGCTTTGTTCTGAAATTCTTGGTCACTAAATAATATACAAATAACATGCATTTATGGGAAGCCATAGTCAACTGTACTATTACTTCCCACATGTTTTTTTTTTTTTTTTTTGAGCAGTTTGGAGAATAAGGTCAGTTGAGTAGGACTGTAAAAATCAGAGTCCAGAAAACGGAAAACAAGATCCCATATTAGTGTGATACCGTAATTACCATAGAGGAATCCACAGAAACTCATAAAGATTTTTCTACGCTTCCTGATGGCTCAGTGGGGGTATTCACAAGTCCCATTATACAAGGGAAGAAAATGATTCACAGAATGGAAGTGGAAATCCCAACGTTTATTATTCTCCATGCGGTGGGACACCAAGGCAAGTAGGCACCTGACTTTGGGGACTGAGCTTACATCCACCACGATGAATTCACCACCTGCCAAGAGAACTCATCATGTCGGTTCTGGCAGAGTCCTCACGTGCTCTAGAGTCAGCATGGAACCTAATCAAAAGCTGAGCTGATTCCTATAATTTCCTTTTTAAAAATCTATGTTTATGTACTTCTTTATGTGCATGTATAGTTTTAGGGTGTGCATACAAATATATGTACCCACATATAGACATATACAAGTGTTAAAAACTTACAAAATAAGATACTTGACCCACATTTCTATCTATCTAGTAGTAATACAGGGTTCTTCAGAAACAATAGACATGCATGTGTGTGTCTATGTGTGTGTGTGTGTGTGTTTGTCTGTATGTTACTATGGGGGCTGGAAAGTCCCAAGATCTGTAGCCAGCATGCTGTTGCTCCACAGAGCTGATGGTGCAACCCTTGTTCAAGAGGAAAGGCTTCAGAACAGAGGCAGCTGATGGTGTCTAGTCCAGTCTAAAACCTATAGTTTCAGGCATGAGATGAGATGAGATTTTGTCCTATGCCCAAAGGCTGGGAAAGGCCAATATCCTAGGTCTAGTAGTTGGCCTGGAGGCAATCCCTGTTAGGCTCTTTATTTTGTTCAGGTGCTCTACACATTGAATGGGGCCTAGCCCGTTCAGGGAGTTAAAATCTGCTTGGCTTAGTCTAGGTCTCAACTAGAAACACACTCATAGGCACATCCAGAATAATATCAAACAATGTAGCTAAATATTAGATCAGCTAACACATACAGTTAACCATGAGAAGTAAAGGTTGTGGTCTAATGTTTGTGAGCCTGTAAAACATGTTGAAGAAGCCATATCCTCCAGAGCACTGTTATTTAGTGATAAGGCCCTCAGAAGGACAAAGACACGAGAGTGTGAGGCTATTCTAGTGGGGTTAGGGCCTGAGAAGTTGGCTTAGTCAGTAAAATGCTTTTTTGGCAGACACAGGGGCCTGAATTTGGATCTTTAGCACTTATCTAAGAAGCAGAGAACAGCGGCTTGATGATACCTTTATTATGAGCTCCGGAGAGGAAGAGACAAGATGCCTGGAGGCCACAGACCTGTCTGTCCAGCCAAATCAGTGAGCTCTAGGTTCAGGGGGAGAGCCGATCTCAAATCCTAAAGTGGAGATTTTACATGCAACACTGACCTCTTGTCTCAGTGCATACGTACACATGTGTATAGACACAACGTCTCTAGGGATGCACACATACACAGTCATGTGCATATGCATGACACACACCACCACCACTACCGCCACTACCAGCCTTCATGGGTCATGTAAAGATAAGTGAGATGTCCGTTTGCAGTTCAGGGAGATGGCTCTAATGAAGCTAATCTCGGTGGCTCTCTCATCTAGCATTCCCAGCTTTTCAAAAGAAAAGAGACAATGACCTAAAGAAGGGCCATCAACAGACACGCTAACGCGGAAGTGAATAATATCTTGGAGCCGCTAACACGGAAGTGAATAATATCTTGGAGCCCCAAGCTTATACGAATAGCTACAGTCAAGTAAGGAGTACTGAGGCTGGGAGAAAGGCTATCTCCTAGGGAAGAGCCCTCCAATTGGTTGTCCAGTACCAAGTGGTCAGCTCTGAAGTCTACGTTAGAATAGATCCAGTAGTCCCAAGACATTGTAGAACAATCCAGGAGTCATAATAAATGGCCATCAAAGATGAACCGATGGCCAATGTAACTCGTCTAATCTTGGTTTCTTGATCTGTATAATCCCATCTCTTCACCAAATCATGATGTCCAAGTATCAAACTTCAGTCGGGACACTCTTAAATATAACATGGTGGGGAGGAAGAAAGCCATTACAGGAAATCTGTAAGACAGCATTTACTTTCTAACAACAACAGCAAGTGCTGGAGGTGAAATTCAAGGGTAGGCTGTTTCACTTAGTACAAATGGACTGTGTGTGCTCGCCAGTGGCTATCGATTGGGGACAAATGTTTGCCATCAGTGACACTATAACCCTGGCATCCCGTGGTTGATCAGCTGTGGATGTGACTTTAAATGGGGCTCTTCAGAATAATTTGTAGTCAAATGGCAAAGAAATTTTGCTGAGGAAGGAAAAAAGGGCTCCATACTCTTGCTTTGAACCAATTTCTCTTTACAACAAAACTGCACGGAAGCCATTTCCATCACAGCTCTGCAAAGTGGCTTGTTAGCTAGTTCGGTTCCGAGTCACTTAAGTAAATAAACTTCTTCCGGAATATGAGACTGTCAGAGAGAAGCCATTTGCTGATTTATGAAGCTGTTGCTTAGGGTCGGCGGTTCTTCCATGAGGATGAGATATTTGACTCTTCTGTACAAGAGTCCTTAAAGTGGGGGGGGGGGGTCCATGAACTTCTTGGAGCTGTATGCACAGCTGGGATGTGGTGTAGAGTCTGGCACATTGCACCTGTTTAATATATGTTTGCCAAAGGGGTGCATACGTAAGCGGGGGTGGGGGAGGTTCAGTTTGTCGGGAGGTGATAGGGCGGATTGATTCCAATGCATTCTCCTCCTTCCCTTTCTGCAGCCCCGTGATTGAGCACACGTCATCACTTACAGGGACATGGCTGCTACTCGGGCTGTCTAGCACACCACTACTCGAGATCTTAGTGGTGGGTTCCCTTTAATCTGGCAGGGAGCTGCTTGTTTCCCCGATCTGTGATTTACTATCCCCAGCTATAAGGTGAGGGGCGTTAGATCTTACTCTTCTGTCGCTGCTCTTCTGAGTCCCACCGTGGGCTGATTTTCTGAATGACACACTACTTCCTCAGAGTTCTCTAAAGACGGCGAGAGTAGGGCAGCTGAGGAATCATCGAACGTGGAGTCAGAACCGAGAATGGGACAAGTGTCTCTCTCAGGACAGCACAGCTTTTTTTTTTTTTTTTTTTTTTTACCTTCAGTCTTATCAGTTGAGAGTCCTGGGCGGCTGGGAGGATTCGTATTTAAAAAGTCACAATGAAAGAAAACCCTTTACACACTGTGCGGTGTTGCCCCGTTCTCAATGCAAAGTAGGAGTTGCTTCAGCAGCATCAGGAAGACTCCATCAACAGGGGCTGCTGTGCATGGCCCTCCCTCTCTCTGTGCGGGAGGGGACTTGCTCACAGTACAAACTTCTTTCCTACCTGGTTGACTAAATTAAGAGCAGTTCAGGAGCTGGGGAGATGGGGTGGGGCCCATCTGAAGAAGATACGATATTGAACTTGGACCTTCTACATACGGGTGCATTCACATGCCTGTGTACCTGCGTGCACACACACACACACACACACACACACACCAGGTTCACTCTGGCTCACTACCCTATAGGTAAATACTCATGGCCATGCTTATCCCGTGTAGCTGGGACCAGCAGCGACCTTGCAGAAGGACCATTCCAGCGCAGAAGGCCATCTGGTCGTCATTTTCGGTCACCACTCCTGTGACTTCCTGTGCCCTTTGCTACTTTAACACACCATTTTAACACGCTACCATGAAGCTCCGTGGGTGATTCAGCTGAGCAAACATTGCTAAGAACTGGGAGAAAAATCGGAAATATTTATGACCTAAATGCTACTAAGTTGCCTCCACTCCCAGGAGGGCAATAAATCAAAAGCAGTTTTATCTGTAATAGCGAGATAGGAGAAGGCAAGGGTGATAAGAGCCAAGTTACAGACAAATGACTTTGGAGAGAAGAAAAATTATTTTTAGCTTAAGGGTTCAAGAAGATAGTGTGAGATTTTAGAACCAGGTGCTGGAAGATGAGGCATCTTTTTTCAGAAGAGGCAGGGGGAAGGGAAGTATAGACTGGGGGACCATTCTGAGCACAGGCATAAAAATAGGAGGCATTTGTCTGAGACCTGGGAATTAGCAATGGTAGTCTGATAGTGGAGTGTGTCGAGGGAGGCTTTAAGAAAACAATGAGAATGGAGTTAGGGCCAGGTGGGGCTGGTTCGTAATGGAAGATAGTAACATTTAGTGTTGAAAGCTTGAGATAATTTATGGAGCACACAGAAAAGTTTAGAAGACACGTATCCTCTTAGTATTGGAGCGATGGATTTTGGTGTTAGGCTGTATTTTCTTTGCTACGTTTTTGTCTCTATTGGCAGTTTATTTTCCCCATCCTTATGTGAACATTTTCTTGTGGTATTGCTGTCCAGTGTCGAAAACATCAAACAGGCACAGTGTTCCCCAGCTAAGGACTGAGCAAAGCTAGTGATGAACACTTTTTGAAGTACTTTTTAGCCACTTTAATTTTTTTCTATTGAGAACTCTGTTTATATCCATAGACTACTTGTTTGAGATTTAATATTTCATTTTGAGATTATGATTGCTCAGTTTCCCTCTTCCTTTCTTTCCCTCCAAACCCTCTCATATATTCCTCCTTATTCTTTCAAATCATGGCCTCTTTTTCATTAATTGTTGTGACATGAATATATATATATATACATATTTATATTCCTAAATATAACATTTTTTTTAGTCTGTATATGTTACTAGTATTTATGTTTTCAGGGTTGACTATTTGGTATTAGATAACAATTGATCTGGTCTTCCCTGGGAAAGACTATTCCTGCTGCTCTCAGCATTCCTTAGTTGCCTGAAGTTCTTTGTGTAGGATTAAGGCCTTGTGGGTCTTCCCCCACTCACTTTGACATGTCTGCTGTTGTCCTTGCTCAGTTCATGTTTAGTCTGCCATGTTGGTGAGACTTGATGGGTGTAGCTTCTGACATAACTAGGGGGCACAATTTCACTGCAAACTCCTGGTCCCCTGGCTCTCACGATCTTCATGCCCCCTCCTCTGAAATGTTTCTAGAACCTTGAAGGAGAGGGTGGTTTTGTAGGTCTATCCATTGAGACTACCTAGTCTATTTTTAAATTGGGCCATTTATTTCTTGGGCTCTTTGTTTTTGAGATCTTTGCATGTTCTGGATTTATCCTCTGTCAGATGCAGAGCTGCCAAAAACTGTCTTTCACTCTGTGAGTTTCCTTCTTTGCTTCACTGGTTGCTTCCTTAGCAGTATAGAAGCTTTTTAGTTTTAGGAGGTTCCAGTTGTCAGATGCCCTTAATTCCTGAGCAAATGGAGTCCTGTTCAGAAACTCCTTCCCTGTGCCAACCACGCCACTCATGTTTCCTTCTAAGTAGTTTTAGGGCTTCAGGTTTCAAACTGGGGTCTTTGATACACATGGATCTAATTTTATTCATTTATAGATTTATTTTTAAATTTAGCTTTATATTTATTGAAAATAAATTTTTGCCGTACATATATTCTGATCATAGTTCCCTCTTCCTCATTGCCTCCCAGATCCTCCCCACTCTCTCACTTTTGTTTCCCAGCTGCCCAGAGCTGAATAATCACACAGAAACTATATTAATTACAACAGTGTTTGACCGATGGCCCAGGCATAGTTCTAGCTAGCTCTTACATCTTAACTCAACCCATAATTCTTATTTATGTTTAGCCATGTGGCTTGATACCTTTTCTCAGTACAGCATTTTCATCTTGCTTCCTCTGTGTCTGGGTGACTCCTGCAGACTGAGCCTTTCCTCTTCCCAGAATTCTCCTAGTCTGGTCACCCTACCTATACTTCCTGCCTGACTACTGGCCAATCAGCAATTAAACCAATACAAGTGACAAATCTTTACAGGGTACAAGAGCATTATCCCACATTACTCTTTCAACTCCATGCTTTCTTTCTCTCTATCTTAAGGAAATGAGTTAATAAAAAAAAGAATAAAACAAAATTGACAAACATGCAAACAAATGAAAGAAACACGAGCACAAGAAAAGTATGTGCGTATGTGTGCACGCATGTGTACGTGTGCACAACACACACACAGAGGCACATACACCATAAAGATACAAAATTGGAAACCATAATATACCAACAAAAGACCAGTAAGATTTAAAAAAATGCTCAAACAAAGCATTATGAGTTAAAAAACAAATCTCCAAAATACCTTTGAGTTTGTTTTGTGTTGTTCATCTATTGCTGAACTTGGGGCCTCCCTTAAGCGTTCTCTGTATACTCAGTGAAACACTTTTAGGAAATAAATTTTTCCTTTGTGATTGCTTGTCAATTGGAGATAGCTTCTGGCTTAAGGATGGGAGCTCATGTCCCCTTTCCCACCTCAGTGCTGGGACTCTGTCTGGTTTGGACCTGTGTAGACGCTATGCATGTTCCCAACAGTCTCTGTGAGTTCATGGGTGTTAGCCTTGTTGTAACTGGAAGACACTATTTCCTTGGTGTCAACCATCCCCTTTGGTTCTTACAATCTTTATACCTCCTCTTCCACAGAGTTCCCTGAGCCCTGAGGGAAAGGGTTGATGAAGACATCCCATTTAGGACTGAGTGTTCCAAGGCCTCTCATTTTCTGCACATTGTACAGTCATGGGTCTCTGTGTCAGGCCCCAAATTCTGCAGGAGGAAGCTTCTTTAATGAAAGCTGAGTGAGAGACTGATCTACGGGTATAGTAAAACATCACTAGGAGTTCTTTGCTTTCCCTCTAGGTCCATGGCCTATCTAGTTTCAGATTCTTGGTCACCCAAGCAATGTCAAAATCAGTTCCATCTCATGTAGTGAGGGCCTTAAAATCAAGTTAGGGAGTGATCAGTTACTCCCAAAGTTTTCCACTCTTGCACCAATGTATCAGGCAGGCAGGTCACCATTATAGATTAAAGGTTGTGTGTGTTTAGTTTTCTCTCTGATAGCATGCAAAGTGTTTTCCAGTTCTATGAACCCTGGGCATTAAGTGTGTTCCAGTTTAACTTCTTTGTATTCAATGAGATATATAATGCTGTCTTCAGCAAAAGGGCCTTACCATCAGTTTGTGGAGAACAACCAGTAGCCTTGGCAATAGCCTCAGTTGTTTGGGAGTTTCCATGGGGCTCCCTTGGCCAACAAGGTAGGTATAACCCATTCCTGGCACTGGAGATTTCATTTGGTAGCAAGAAATATCCAGTTGGGGTTTTGTTTCCTCCCTTATTTGGTGACTCCATTTAGTGTTCTTTCGTATAGATATATATTTTAAGAAATTTCTGCTGTAGTAAGTTTCCATAGGACCCCCCAATAACCCTTAGTGTTAGCTGTCCCACTCCAATTCTCTCTTTAGCCTCCTCTTCTCTCTCCCAGCCCTCCCACCCCTGCACCAGCCATATCCTCTATTTCTCATTCCTTCAGAGACCCTTTCTTTCTAGTTCCTTACTCTATTTAACACCTATGTTTATACTGATAGCAGCACACCTATTGAAGGCTTGGCAGCCAACATCCACATATAAGCAAATGCATACTGTATTCGTCTTTTTAAGTATGGGTTACCTCAGTCAGGATGATTTTTTCTAGCTCCATTTACCAGTTAATTTCATTTTTTAAAAACAGCTGCATAGTAGCTCATTGTGTAAATATATCCTATTTTCTTTACACATGTAGCTGCTGGTAGATATCTAATCTGCTTCCTGGCTATTATGGATAGAGCAGCAATGATCATGGATGAGAAAGTGCCTCTGTAGTAGGATGTGGGGCCCTTTGGGTATATACCCAAGAGTGGTATAGCTGGATCTTGAGACAGATTCCCAGCTTCCTGAGGAAGTGCCACACTGCTTTATATAGCAGATGTAGAAGTTTACACTCCCACAAGTGATGAATGAGTTTCCCTTCATCCCACAACGTGAACTACCATTTGCTTTATTGATCTTGGCCATTCTGATGTATGCAAGATGAAATTTCAAGTAGTTTTAATTTGCATTTCCCTGATGAATAAGCATGTTGAATATTTCTTTTAGTGATTCTCAGCCATTTGTGTTTCCTCTTTTCAGAATTTTCTGTTTAGATATTTCCCCCCATTTTTTTTGTTGGATCATTTGTTTTCTTGATGTCCAGTTTTCTTAGTTTTTTAAATTTGTTTTATGTATCAACCCTCTACAGTTGTATATTAGTAAATGTCTTTTCCAGTTCTGTAGCCTGCCACTTTGTCTGGATGATGGTGTCCTTGTCCATACAGATATGAGGCCCATTTTTTAAAGTTTTGATCTTAGTGCTTGGGCTATCAGTGTCCTGTTCAGAAAGTCTTTTTCTATGCCAGTGAGTTCAAGACTATTTCATACTTTCTCTTTCATCAGGTTCAGAGCATCTGGTCTTATTTTGAGGTTCTGTATCCATTTAGGGTTGATTTTTTTTAAACAGGGAGATACATATGGATCTATTTGCAATCTTCTCCATGTAGCCTTCTAGTTTGACCCAGCATCATTTGTCTTTTTGTCCAGTATATTTCTGGCTTCTATAGAAAAAAAATCAGGAATTACATTGAACAACATGTCTGTTTTTATGCCGATACCATACTGTTTTTATTACTTTAGCTCTGTGACACAACTTGAGATGAGGGGATGGTGATAACACTGGCAGTTCTTTGGTTATCCGGGATTGCTTTAGCAATCCTGTTTTTCTGTGTTTCCACATGAAGCTGAAAATTGTCCTTTCAATTTCTGTGAAGAATTGTGTTGGAATTGTGGTGAGAATTGCATTAAATCTGTAGATTGCTTTTTATAAGATGGCCATTTTCACCATATTAATCTTGCTATGGATCTAATTTTTGTGCAGAGTGACCGATATTGCTCTAATTTTGTTCTTCTGCATGCTGCCCGTGGACATCCAGTTTTCCTAGCTCCATTTGTTGAAGATGGAGCTTCAACATCCAACATTCAAAAATTATATCACAGCTACATCTAGGAAATGAAATATGAACTTCCCAAAAAGTACAACAATGCTTAATATTTATACAGGTTTAAATAACCCCTTGGGCCCAATGAAGCTTCTATATTCTGCTATTATCTGCTCTTAGATGCTGCCTAAGGATCCCTTGATGAGATGACTTAGAATTTACTGCAAAGGGACAGACAGAGTAATAAGACACACCATGTAGCTATGCCAAGAAATCAGTCTTTCTAAAAAATTACTTAACAATGCCAACTATGTCAATCAATTTAAAAATAGACCATGGGATGGATGCTGCCAGGACTTCTTTGTATGACACTAAAGCCCTAGCAATGAAGAGAAATATGAATAAATTGTCCACCATCAAAATGAAAACTTTTATGAAAACCAATACCCAGGGCATTGGTAAGTGAAAGGCAAACCACAGAACGTGGTCGAATATTTGCAAATCATGTGTCTGATCTATGAAGTATGAATAATTTCTATAACTCATCTACAAAAGATCAAATTTAAAAGATACATGTAAAGAATATACAAAAATGGTCAAGAAACATGATGAGTTTGGGTCCTCAGTTCCTACGGGAAAAAATGGTAGGCGTGGCTGAGCGTGACTGAACATCACTGGTCGTTGGAGACCGATCCCTGGAGCTCTCTAACTAGCCAGCCTAGGCGAAATGGCAAGCACCTTACTTCGTTGGAGACACTCTTTTCAGGCAACAATTCAGAGAGAGAACACAGGCAGACACTAGACATCTCTCTCATCTGTGAATATGTGCACGCAGATATGTGGACTTCTGTGCACACGTACATGCATCCTTCCCACACTACTTGTATGGGCATGCTCAGAACAGAATTATTCACAATATCCAAAATAATCAGCAGCTAAAATCCATCACTTGGTGAGTGATGTGTCTTTAAAGACTGGGATATTATTTGGCAATGGAAGGAAATGAAGCAGTGATACCCACTATGAAGTGGGAACCATTACAGTGTGTCGAGAGAAATGAGCACAAGGCATCAGTGTGTTAGTCAGGGTTCTATATAGAAGCAGAGCTGAGACTGTGAATTTCCATCTGTCTGTCTGTCTAGGAAATTTATTAGAAATTTATCACAGGCAGTGGTCCAGCTAGTTCAAAAATTACTGTCCACAAATGGAAAGTCCCAGAATCCAGTAGTTGTTCAGTCTACAAGGATGGATGTCTCAGCAAGTCTTCAGTATCCTGAAGTAGACTGTAACGCCAGGGAAGGAATCAACTGGCCAGGGAGCATGAGAGCAAGCAGGCAAAGAAAGGAACTATGCTTCTTCCCCGCCCCTTGTTTAGACTGTCGGCAGAAGCTGTGGCCCAGATGAAAGGTCCCACCTCAAAATGCTTGTTTTAAAAGTGGATTTTTCCACGTTAAATAATTTAATTAAGAAAAAACAATCTCTCAAAGGTGTACTCAGATGCTTGGATTTTAGGAAATTATAGATGCTGTCAAGTTGACAACCAAGAATAGCTATCACAGTCGTGTGTGATATATGAGCGTACATACTGGAGCCAGAGACAGGTTGCAAGATCAGGGTGGGATGGGTCAGCTAGCATGCTGAATTTGACTATTCTAAATGGGATGATAATGATGCTCAACTCTGTAACTAAAAAGCCATTGAGAAATATACCTGAGGGCCTGGAGAGATGGCTGGTCTTCCAGAGGATCCAGGTTCAATTCCTAGCTCCCATGGGACATCTCACAACCACATATAACCCCAGTTCCAGGGGGTTTGATGCCCCCTTCTGGTCTCCTCAGGCATCAGGCACCCATGTACATAACAAATCATTAAAAAGAGGTTCTCCCATTTAACTACAAAGAAAAGTAGATTTTAAACAAATGACGTTTATGGTATATGAGCTGAATCTCAATAAAGCTGTTGAAATGAAATCAGAATAGGTACCCTATAGTTGAAGTAAACTAATCCCTCCTTATCATTTTTCTTTTTACTATTGAAAAATGGAGGTGGATTTTCACTACTTTGCCTTGTTCTTCTGAAACAGTACACCAGGAAGGGAGCAGCTGCTTCCTCACCCCCGGGCACTTGCTTTAATATTCAGTCAGCCTGAAGCAATGTTTGGAACTTAAAGGTCACGTCAAGTTTAAATTCATCCACAATGAATCTCTTTGGCAAAACTGTATAATATTTTCGAATTTTTTATTAATTTACTAGCAATATTAACATTTCCATTTTTTTTCATTTTTAGCAAAGGTCAATTTTTAATTAAAAACTTTGTCTTGGGGCTGGTGATGGCTCAGCAGCGAAGAGCACTTACTGTGCTTACAGAGGACCTGAGTTCAGTTCCCAGCACCTACATCAGGCAACTCACATCCATCTATGAGCTCAGCTCCAGGAGATCTGGATCTGACAGTCTTCTGTCTCCACGGGTACTTGCATGTATGTGGTGCACAAAAACACATGCAAGCAGATACACACACACACACACACACACACACACACACACATGACTCAGGAGTGGAGACTCTGCTATCCAGTGACTCTGACGATCAGTGTCTGTTTGTCTGTTTTGTACCAGCAAGAAATACTCTCAGAACTACGAGTCTACAGTATATATCGCAGTTCTTGGAGAGTGCTCCTGCTCCACTGTGTAGTTTTAAAATTGTACTTGCTCCGTACATTTTATGTCCAGGTGACTTTCAGAGCAATTTGTCAAGTGAAAAGTAAATATGTGAAAATTCATGTTTAGATTTATTTCAATTGTAAGCTGATGTTTAAAAAAATTGTCATTTTCAAATATTTCCTGTCATCTGAGATGATGTTTCTCCTCTCCACTTACTTAAGTCTTTATGTCTCTTAATAAAATATTGCTGATCTCTTCTTAGAGGTCACAGATATTCTCAGCAAAAGCATTTATTATAGCTGTTTTCCACACACACTAGGAATGCGTTCTTTTCCTTTACAATTTCAGCTATTGTCTAAAAGTCGCTTGTGTGTGAGAGTGTGTGAGCATTTATCTCTTATCAGTCTGCCTCTGAGGCTTTTATTAATTAAAATGATTTCCTGGTGTATTCTCCTGGGTTATCTGACGGTGAGGTCACACTGCTAGGAATGTCTTCTAATTCATTTTCAGTCTGTGTGACTCTAGCCATCTCATTTTTCTCGCAATTGACTAGAATTGGTAGACTATGAATAATAGTGAAACCTAGCATATTAATTTTATTTCTACTATAGCATAAATATAGTCTTTAGATCGAAGTCAGTGGCTTTAATTTTGGCAGACAGGTTTCCCTCTGTGGCTATGTCTTAGTATCAATTTTATTGAAGAAATCAATTCTTTAATGTTTTTCTTTTGTAATCTATTTTGCTAAGAATTATGTATCCTTAGAGAACATTTTAAAATTCAATCTATTTGTGCCAGATAATTATATTAATAGGCATTCTTATGTATATGTGAGACTATTTTCTGGGAAGAAAAAAAGTTTGGGGGGCGTGTGTAATGGTCAAAGGTGTCCTTCCATAGAGCCCTTGGATGAAAAGTGACCCAAGGCCGATGTGTGTGTGTCTCTCAGTCTGTCCTTCTCATTATGGCTGTGGCACTGAAAGGAAATCTCAGATTTTCAACTCCAACCAGAGCCAAGGGCCCCTCACTAGGAGTCAGTTGGGTGACCCTCAGAGTCTGAGGAATAACTGTTCTATCATCAGACTTGCCTTAGGAGACAGGGCCCCAGCTCGTTAGCTGTGGCTCCTGAAATAGTCAATTAGTGACATTTTCCCCTTTGATCATGAAAATTAGCTTCGAGAATGGAGATGATTCGAGGCTCCACTGCTTCGCTGTGTCATGTGCTCCAAATGGTAGATTCCAAAAGCTTCAGAAAGATGCTGGCTGGGATGGTTAACACATGGAGGCTCTGGTGTTTTCCATATCTAGTCCCTGGTGTGGAACTCTCTGCATCACCCCATCTGGTTTGTGTTGGACTCTTTGGTGCCAGAGGGTGGTCATGACACCCCTGAAGACTCCAAGTGTAGAATCCTATGTAATTTTATGAATTCCATCGTCACTTTTTGAAATATTTCAGTGGCATTTTTCCAACCGTGGCTAAACGGCAATCTTCTGGGGACCCCTCCCTCCCTTTTCCCCCTTCTTTCTCTCTCCTTCTCTTCCTTCCTTCTTTTCTTTTTAATGTTTTTGGACAGGGTCTCACTCTTTATAACATTGACATAGACTTGCTATATAGCCCAGGTGGGCTTTAGAACTCATGGCCTCCTGCTTCAGCCTCTGTGTTGTGAGTCACCATACCCCACTCAGGGATCTTCTTCAAAATGGGAACCTCGGGGTCCTGTGTAGATGAACTAAATCCATGTGGTGTCTCTGACTTCCCTCAAGCCTGGTTATGTGTAGTGAAGTATCACCCAGGGTCTTAATGTTTGCTTAGTGTCCCCACAAGAGCTGTGGCCACACAGACTCGTCCCTCATGTTCTTTTCCCCTCTGGGGAGAACAATGGCTTCTTTTCAGCTGTGCCCATGTTCTAGTCAGTGAGTTTGATTTCTTGCCTGGGGAGCGGGCAGAGGGTTGGATTCCTCATTCTCAGTCCGGGGCACATTATTTTCCTGGTTGATGGCACATCCCTGCAGAGTTGACTGCTTCCTTTCAAGTGAGTCCTAAAGGACACGTTGGGATTCTGGGATCTTAGTCACTTTGGCCTCTGTGGCCACCTCTCGCCACAGTGCAGGTTTATGGTCCCCAAACATTGCTTTTCCTTGTTCCCAGGTGAAAAACAAATGAAAACTTGGTGGACACCTTTCAAATTGATAGCTTTCTTCTAACTTAAAAAGAAGCTTTAGTCCAAAAAGGTGTTTGGGTGCTAAGGCACTGTGTTTACCATGCCTGACAGATTAGTCAGCCCTGCATCTTTCTTCTTTGATTTTGTATCTCATATGTTCACCTAGACCAGAGATTATCAACCTGTGGATCATGACTCCTTTGGGGGGAATTAAAGACATTTTTACAGTGGCTACAAAGGCCATTGGAAAACACAGATTTACATTACAGTTTACAACAGTAGCAAAATTATAGTTATGAAGTAGCAACGGAAGTAATTTTATGATTGGGCGTCAGGGTAACATGAGGAATTGTGTTGAAGGCCACAGATTGAGAACCACTGGCCTAGATCAACACTCACATGTGCTTATGATGGCTCCTCCCCTTCGTATGTATTCTTGCATGAATTATTTTGATTTTATTTACATGTGTCCAAAATTTCTTCGTCTTATTAACTTCTAAATTTAGCATAGTAACCTGACAACCAATAAACTCTTAGCAATCTGTTATTACTAACTATTGTCTGTGGAGCATCCAGGCATCCTCTGTTTTTATTTAATATACCCTGTCTGCTCCAATATCCTATCTAGAATATATTATGCTTAGTAATCACATCACTTTAGAGCCTCCTTAGCTGTGTTATTTTCTTAGGCTTTCCTTGGTTGTGATGACATTGACAAACTAGAGGGAACCGGCCAGAGATACTGGTCATTTGTCTCGTGGCTATGACGTGACACCTGGCACAGCCGACTTAAACAAGGAAGGATTTAGTTTGGCTTTTGCTTCCAGAGTTTTTATTTTATAACCCTTGTCTCCATGGATTCTGGCACACGATGAGGGAGAATATCATGGCATGGGAGCAAGGGGAGGGGAGGCTGTTCACCTCCCAGCTGTCAGGAAGCAGTGAGGGGGCGGGACTTACCACACTGCACTCTGAAGCACATCCTCATCTGATGGATTTCTTCCAGCCAGTCACTGTAGTTTCTCCCGTCTTCCTCATCATCACCGCCAGCTGGAGTCCGACCAGCCAATACCACAGGCCTGGGTTTTGGATTTGTCTACGCTCTGCTCAGCAGCACGTTGCTACTGTGAGAATATAGACCAGGGCAGACCAGAGTGGGACAAAAGTGGGATTTGATGCAGTAATGTCCACTCCCTAAGGCTTTGCCCCAATTTCCCCTAACGATATAATGATATATAATGATATAATGATGATAGCTGTATTGATTACTGTTTTATTATAGTACAAAAAGTTATTTAAGAGAATTTCATGGAACTACTTTAGGAAAAAATATTCTTCAAAGTACAAACAATACACACACAATATTTGAAAGCCAGTGTTTGGCTAGCGAAAGCAGCCCAGCTATCGCTGGGTCTTGGGGAAGACCTCTCTTCCACCAGTGATTCAGTAGCACATTCTCTGAGTGGCTGTCTTAGTTAGGGTCACTATTACTGTGATGAAACACCAGGACCAAGGCAAGTGGAGGAGGAAAGGGTTTATTTGGCTTACATGTCCACATCACTGTTCATCACTGAAGGAAGTCAGGACAGGAACTCAAACAGGACAGGAACCTGGAGGCAGGAGCTGATGCAGAGGTCATGGAGGGGAGCTTCTTACTGGATTGCACCCCATGATTTGCTCAGCCTGCTTTCTTATAGAACTCAGGACCACCAGCCCAGGGATGGCACCACCCACAATGGGCCAAGTACTCCTGTATCAATCATTAATTAAGAAATGTCCTATAGGCTTGTGTACAGCCTAATCTTAATAGAGGCATTTTCTTTTTTAAAACCTTTTTCTATTCTTCTTCTTATTATTATTATCATTTTTAATTTAACATATTTTTTCCATGATTCTTTGAGAATTTCACATCATGTACCCCAATTCTGCTCACCTCCCAGTCCCCCCAAATCCTCCCCTCACTCCTGCAGTGCCCTCCCCCACCCAGTTAAAAAGATCAAACCAAACCAAAACAAACAGAAAAAAATACCCTCTTCACTCCTCCACCTATCCCACCTCTCCAACTGGTGGCATTGGGAGCTGCGGTATGTTACATAGTATATATCCTTTGTCCAATCAGATTTACTAGCAAATGTTCAGGGCAATGAGTCACTGGTCTGGTCCAAGGCCTCTGGTTTCTGGTACACCATCATCACTGGATCATCACTGGAACTCCTCTGGCATATCCTGTGGTTGCCCTGAATTATAGAGATGCTGCCAGTATTGTTCCACAGGACCAGTCCCTTCACACGCTGCAGCAGGTCCTAGATGGGGTAGAAGCTAGGGTGGGCCAAGCTGAGGCCCTGCTGTGGGCCTGGGTGGTAGCTGATAAGGCTAGTTCAGGCCACTGAGACTGCCAGCCTCAGGCGAGGGGACAGACCCAGCTTCCCTGCCATAAAGGGTCAGTTTTCCCTTCCCTGTGGTGAGGGGTGGGCCCATCTCTCCTGAGAGTGCAGGTCACATTTCCTGTGAGGGTGGGTCAGGCTTTCATGCTGCAGTGGCCAGTAAAGGGCAGGGTCAGCTTTCCCAAGGCTGGTGAAGGCCGGACTGGCTCAGCATGGTCCTCAGGTTTGATCACACAAGGTTCCTATGGCCTCCCGAGATGACACAGGCCCCAGATGCAGCTAGGCCATGGACCCAGTCATAGACCTTGGCAGCAGCTCGGGCCCAGATGGTGTCCTGGCTCCAGGGAGAAGCACTGGACTCTCAGATCAGAAAGACTCTGGCAGCTGTATGATCTCCTGGACAAAAACAAGACCACAGGTTGTGGCCCCAACTCAAGGATTCCATGTGACCTTTGGTGGCAAAACAGGCCTTGGACTTCAACACAGACCCCAGCTGCAGCAGGACTACAGGCTCGGACATGGCCCTCGGCAGCAGCCAGGTCTGGATGTTACTATTGCCCCAGGGGTCAGTGCAGGCCCCTTATGAGGATCAGCATGTCCCCAGTGACAGTGTGGCCCTCAGACCTCAGGCATCCGCATGGCTTTTGATGGTATCGGGAGCCTCAGATGTCAACACAGACCCTGGCTGCAGTCACACATGGTTCTGTGCTGCAGCTCTAGCCTTGACGTCATCATGGCATTAGGTAGCAGGTCAGGTCACTCAGATCTTTATGGCCCCAGCTGCAGCATGGCCCTCGAACATCAACATGGATTCAGGTGGCTGACCTGACCTGGGGCATCCTCACGGCCCTTGGTGGTAACAGAAGCTGCGTGCATCAACCCAGACCCAGGCTGTTATAAGGTCACAGACCCAAACATGGCTCTTGGCCACAGCCCTGGCCCAGACACCACCACGACCCCAGGTGATAAGCAGGCCTCCCTCATCAGCCTACTCCTTACCCTTTTCACCACAGAGGGATTTTCTTCATTGAGGGTCCCTCCTCTCAGGTGACTTTAGCTTGTGTCAAGTTGACAGAAAACTATCCAACTCAATGGCCCTTGTAAATCTCTTGTTCTTCCTGGACTTCGGCATCTCATTGGTTAAAGGAAAGTAAAAACCCAGTGTGGTCAAAGCCTTGCCCAGATTCAAGCAATCAATGGCAGCATGTGTGTGACTGAGGTGCAAGGTCTGTGACAGGTGGGGGTCTCAGAGCTCTCAGGTTGGCGACAGCAACGAGAGTAGAAGACATTGTGGGGACACACAGGGCACCCAGTGACGGAACAGGCAAATGGAAGTCTCTGCCCACGCTTTGTGCTTTAGTCTACATCTTGAAGATGCTGATATCGTATCTGGAGTCATTACTCCATCTGTGCGAATGCTTGCACAGGACAGATAGGCCATAAAGTATAGGAGATATGGCTGGGGTGGGGCCTGCAGAGGGAAGTCCGTTATCCATTCTGGCCTTTCCTTTAGCTACTTGTAGCCGGGACATCGAGGCCAAAGTCTGAAGTCACCAGTGGCGTTACCGAGCCAGGTAGTGACAAGTCCACTATGAGAGCTCTGGGTCCAGTTCGTCCTTCTCAACTCATAGCACATTGTATCTCAAAAGCAAGAGCTATCTTCCAGGTTCTAAAGTCTTTATGCTATCATAAATTTATTATTTTGCTTTTGTTCACTTTGGGGAACAAGAAGGAAGGAGGGCAGAAACTAAATAACTAAATGTTAGTATAAATTTCCCTCTGCCTGACTTAAATAAACATCAAGCAAACACAGGCCACCTGAATACCGCCCCCCCTCCCACCTTTTTATTTTATTTATTTATTTTTTTTGTTTAAGCATTGGGTTGAAGGAGAGATGCATGTGAGGTCTGAGAAAAACAGTTAAGAAATCAGTTTCTAGGACCATCTCCTGTCGCTCAGGGTGACTCATCGCCTGTTTCTATAAACAGGGTTTTTGTTAGAAAACGGCCACATCCATTCCAATGACTGCCTTTGTGCTGGAGGAGCCAGGGTGGGGAACTGTGACTGAGCTCACAGGGCCTGAAAAGGGAGTCGCTACCTGGTGATTCCACTGAGAACAATGTGCTGACCCCACGTGTAGAATTGCTCAACCTGATTTCAGGCGCATTACCATGACCACACCTGTTGCTTTTGTCTTTACTGTGTTGGAAAGCTAAGACTCTGAACTCGGAAAGACTGAGATTCAAAATCTAGTGTTGTCCTGACCTGGTGCAAGAATCCAAAACCTTCTTATGCTTCGCTTTTCTAACTTGCAAGGTGAGAGCAAAGCCATCAGCCTCTTGCAGCAGCCACAAGAGGCAACTGAAATAATACGTTAATATTATTTAATATTATATTAATATTATAATAATAGCACAGAGTGGTACCTGGCGGTTGCTGGATCTCCAGGAAGGGCCTGCGTCTCTGAGCCTTTGTTTTGTGACTAGTTTTACCATCTGTGTTCCCACATCTTCCAGTCCTCCCCTGCAGCTACCGGCTGAACCTCTTTCTAACTTTCCCGTATTGATCATAAAGTTTCCAATTTTTGTCTCTTCTACCTACAAAACAGCACCCCTTTCTGGGTCAGGCCTACTCTTCCCTCTGGACATGGTCAAATCTAGTTACAGAACGTTAGAGACTGTCCTGGTTAGAAGTAAGAAAATGAAGTAGGAAATAACCGAGTGCAATCAGGGAGAAAGAGCTGTGAGTGACTTGCAGTTCTAACCGAGTAGAATGGAATGCCACTAATAAGGGTCAGAGCAGCAGACACAAGCGTGCTTTGCCATCTAGAAGAAGCACCCAGGTCAGGGACAACCACACTTGAAGTATTGTTTTACAACAAAATGTTAACGTCTTCATCTTCACCTAAAATAATTTCTTATTCTCTGTTAATGTACATTTGTCCCTATAAGTAATTCATTTCCTTTTATGTGCTTATATGCCGCTCCCATTGCTAAGCACCGTTCTGAGTTCATTGCCGTGATTTCTTCATTCAGTCCCCCAATGTTCCCATGAACTAGTGTTTTCAGCCTTAAAACTACATAAAATGAAATAGAGGCATAGAAGAACTAATTGATTTGTAGGTCAGACGGCTAGGATGATGATCAGAGAAGATGCTAAGTAACTAACAAGGCCTTTTTATTATATCCTTGAATCACATTGATGGCTAGCCACAGCTGAGCAGGTCCCCCCGGGCTGCTTCCATGTCTGATCCATTGTGAAGTCTGATCCATAGGGCTTGGTGCTCAGGGGCTCCAGGTAAGCGCGAGCAGGTGCCAAGAGAAACACTTTCAACCGTCAACTTTGGCAGTTGTAAAAATTGATGAAATAGAATAACTTGTGCTTGCTTTACCGAATAATTTACTCACCAAATCATTCATAAAAGCAGGAAGGTGAAATGGGGAGACATGGAATGCCTGAAGCAAAGACCTGTATTTTGAGATCTGTATTTTGTTTACAGCCATCTTAAGTTTACTAGTAAGATATTCACCTTTGCAAGCAAGTTCCGGACTTAGGACATTAGCCTAGTGAGACTTGCAAGCACCAGGCTTTTAGAAAACATTAGCATTTTCCTTTGTTAGTCAACAAGCACAGACCCTCTGTATTTACTTATCAGCTAGGGATGTCTCCAGGCCTGAATTCCAGCAGACCTGACACTCCTCCCCTCCCCCTTGTCCGTTTGCTATATAACAGCTTTTGAGAATAATAAACTCTGCGGCTTGATCAGAAATTCTGTCTTGCCGTCATTTCTCGTGTCTCTTGCTCTTCCATTCCTCTCCCCTAGGTTTACCAGGGACCACCGTTCGCATCCCGCTGGCCGGGATAATGGAAGAAATGAATTTGAAGCAGGAGAGGATCAACAGGAACTAGAAGAGCCAAAACTTGCTGCTAGGGCCTGGAGCTTGATCCTCTCAGAAGGAAGGTAGCTCCCTGCTGGATGCACCTCTGACTCCAGGAAGGCAGGATGTGAGCTCTCCTGACTTTGCGGCTATCTCTGTAGAGCAATGCTTGATAGCTACGTCTGCTTCTGCGGATTTTAAATTTGTCTTTCTCGCTTACCTGCTCTTTGTCAATGGCTGCTTTCTTAGTTAGGGTTTTATTGCTGTGAAGAGACACCATGATCATGGGCATATAAACATGATCATGGGCACTCATATAAACAATAACACTCAAGTGGGGCTACCTTGCCGTTTCAAAGGCTTGGCCCATTGTCGTCATGGCGGGAAGCATGATGGTGGCATGTGGGCAGATGTGATGTTGGAGAGCAGCTGACCTCAGTGGATCCTCAGGCAACAGGAAGAAAAAGAGCCACTGTTCGAATGTTTGAGCGTTCGAAACCTCAAAACCACCCCTAGCGATAGGTTCCCTCCAACAAGGTCACACCTCCTAATAGTGCCACTGTCTATGAGCCTATGGCCACCAATTTCCTTTTAAATCACCATATTGCCAAACTTACTCTTTGTCTGGAGTAAAGAGCATATCTTGGTGTTAAGATTCACAGTTGCAAAGTAGATTCCATTGGATCCTTGTTTGCAAGGCATGTGCCTTTGAAAAGTGACAATCCGGGGAACACTGAGCAATTGACAAAGGATTTTTATTATTGACTTCTTTGACCTGTCCAACTAGTCTCAAGATCAGGGCTGTTGCTGCTCAGGGAAATGAGAACCAGATCTAGCACACACAGATGGTCCTGTTCAGCGACATTACTGTGAGCCTTTCATTCCAAATCCCCCTTCTGTCTAGTCTACTACAGTCTCTTAGTCTCATATGTCCCAGAGAAAGATGACATCCAGTGTCAAAGGGCTGCCTCTCTGTGATGATCACTTCCTTAATTTCAGTCATTTCTGTAGTGATATTTCATCTGTATTTTAATAAATAAAGCTTCCTGAAGATCAGAGAGTAAGATAGCCCCACTGGTCAGTCAGACAGACCAGGCAGTGGTGGCACACACCTTCCATCCCAGTAGCCACACTAGTTTGCCATAGAAGTCGGGCGGTAGTGGTGCGTGCCTTTAATCCCAGCACTAGAGAGGAATATAAAATGGGAGGAGACAGGCCTCGGCTCAGTCTCACTTTGAGGACTGGTGGAGGCAGGATCGCCTTTTCAGTCTGAGGTAGAGGCAAGAGCTCTCTAGTGGCTTGGCTGCTTTGCTTTTCTGGTCTTCAACTGTCTCTGGGTTTTTGTTATTTGTGCTACACATTTCTGCATTCTTTGTCCCATCTTTTATCCTACATAAATAATCTGTGTAATATTACAGGGGAATTAAAGGCATTTTCTCTGTAGTTGAAGTTCAAGATTAAATGGCCCCTTTAAATGTTCATTTTTCTAATCTCATTTAGTACGCATGCCACAGGTACATACATTGCTCCCTAGGCTTGCCTTTAATTAACTCAGGAGAAACTAGAGTGGTCAAAGAGAATGATGATACAGAATAGTGGATTGGGCAGACGTTTGAATCAACTCCAGTGAGTGGATGGCGCAGACGTTTTCTGGAATGGCCTCACACATAGTTTCTTAGTCTTTTTTTGTTTTTCGAGACAGGGTTTCTCTGTGTATCTGTGGCTGTCCTGGAACTCACTCTTTAGACCAGGCTGACCTCGAACTCACAGAGATCCGCCTGTCTCTGGCTCCCTGGGTGCTGGGATTAAAAGCATGCACCACCACTGCTGGGCTGACAATTTCTTAGTCTAGCTTGAAGAAACTATGGGATATAAAGAAATAGTCATTCCTAGTTTTCTGCTCCTCACAGCTGAGTTTCCTACGACAGTGGTACAGCAGCAGCAAGAACTAGTTTTGGGTGTCAGTTTACAATTTAGAAAGTTCTGAGTCTAGATGTAAATGCTCATCAGGAAACCAGGAAGCCAAGGAGTTAGATTCAAGTAACAAAGACGCACTGTAGCAGCGTTTTGGAGGCTGTAGCAGGTAAAGGCGAAAATGCCCCTTGAAGCTAACATCTCTAAGGTTGCAAGTAGATTCTTGTTGTCAGAAACTGCGGGGCCAGGATACTTTCCCAGCTGGCACACATGACCCCTGTACAGAAGGGTCTGCATCCTTAAAAGGTCCCCCTTTTCATTATGACACCGTTTGCATTGTTGTGAGCTTCTTCCAGCCTGGCCATGGGCGTTTTATGAGGATTACGGACGGAATTACCCTAAAGGAGAGACCCAGTCCACTACGAGACAGAAGGGAAGAAAGGCTCACCTTACTCCATGAATATGCATCGGCCCCCAAATATTCTGAAAACTCTGGAAGAACACACAACATAGTATCACAAGTGATGCTACCATTTCCTTGGGTCAATCCATGCCAATCCTTCTTTGTTTTGATAAATAAACTTCTGCTTAAATGGTCTGTGCCTATCCTATTGAATGACTTCTTTCCGGAAGGCAGGAGGAAGTTCACCCTATGCCGGCCCCACCTGCCCCGCAGCCTCTGTAGCTACACTTAAATAACCTGACGACTTCCTGTCTTAGCAGGTGAACGGACTTGACCTTCAGTTGATTCACAAGTTGTGGCAGTATTTTAACATAGTAAAATTCCTTTGGCTGATTCGGTTAGGATTCACCGAGCACCTAGCCCGATTGTACACATCGAGAGCGGCTGCTTTGAGATAGCAATACTGACAAGAGAGAGCGCACCCTCATGGGAGGGGTACAAATGGCTGGCATTCTCGGGTGAGCATACCACTGCACAAACCGTGAGCCTCTCTTCGTTTCGTAATGAGATCAGTAAGTGAAGGAATAACGCTGGTTTTATTTACGTGTCCAGAATTCAGCCAACCAAGCTTTGGCAAATGGTTGGAGGTCGGAGCCATCGCTAATCATTTCTCTTGTGAGTGTTCCATGGATCTTTGAGCCTTATTTCAACCCTTAACCTTTGACTTTTTGCTCCAAACATGAGAGCTTAGCAAAGAGGATTTGTCCCCCTCCTCCACTCTATTAAAATTCCCATAGATCAGAGAGTTTGGGTAAGAAATAAGACTATCGTTTATTTTATTTTAGGATGAAGGACTCTTAGAAGTTAGTCCCACAGTACCTTAGATGGCCAAACACTCCGTATCTTTGCGGTTGCTGAGATTTTTCTGGTAAACCTAGGCCCTTCTCCATTGTAATATAGGAAAGACACTTACATTTCAATTAAATAATAGAATAATTTCTTTAATTGTGCTAAAAATTTTTGAGGGTCATGATTAGAATTGTTTTAAATTTATTGGCCAACTTACAGAGAACCGATACCTTTGAGTTTGTCTTTAGAAACACAGTCACTAAATATTTTCGGTTTTCTTTTTGACACGATGCTGAATCCACAGTGTCTGCTCCCTGTAGTTTCCCGTCAGCTGTGTCCCATGTATTTGTAATTTAGCATTTGTCTTTGAATTCTATTTAAATTTCCTTTATAAAGGAGTTATTTTGCTAATGTTATGAAAACAAGAAAGAATTTTAATGCTCTTTGTTACTTATTTCTAAATATGTTTACTAAAGTTAGAAAACGATACATGTGATTGTATGATGTCTATTCTTTGGAATTCAGTGAGTCTTCTTTTTCTGATTTAGTTTCCATTTCTGTTTAGCTTGTTTTAATTAAAATTAAAATTTATGGTTAGACTATTGCATTTTAACACTCTCATATTTTAAAAAGTCTTCAGATACCCCATGTTTGTTTTTCCATTTTTAGTGTTTTTTTGAAGCCTCTCTCTGTTTCTCTCTTTCCATTTCTCATCTAAGCATCTATGATAAAGATTTACTCTTTGAGAGGGAGAGGGTATCTTTTTGAAGAATACATTCTCGGTTAAAAATTAATATGAGCCAAGTGGTGGCACACACTTTTAATCCCAACATTTGAGAGGCAGAGGCAGGCAGATCTCTGTGAGTCTGAGGCTAGCCTGGTCTACAGAGCGAGTTCCAGGACAGCCAAGGCTACACAAGGAAACCTTGACTCGAAGAACCCAAAATAAAGAAATTAATAGGTTAATTTAGTGTGTGTGTGTGTGTGTGTGTGTGTGTGTGTGTTTGTGTGCCTGTATGTCTATTTCTGTGTTGGTCAGGTCACCTTGCATAAGTTAGCTCTCTCCTATCACTATATGGGTTCCAAAGGACCAAACTCAGGTCCCCAGACTTCGCAGCTAGTGCCTTTATTCACTGAACCATTTCTCAGGTATATTTTTTACTAATTACTGGATTGTTTTATTTCCTATTTCATTAAACTAAATTAATTAAAGACCTATTCATTTAACTTTACTTGAGTTCAATTATTACTGATTTTTCTGAATATGATATTGAATAGATTTTTGTTTTAAAAACAAGTACATTGAAGGTTTTATGTAATGCCCAATCCTGTCTATACCCTGTCTTTCTGATAAACTCTTTCTCACACTATAGACTATTTGTTTTATTTCGTGACCCCCTGAGTTTAAGTAGGACTGTCTGTGTGACCATGGGTTTGGAACTGCCCACTGGAGCCTGTTGGGCTCAGCAGTGGGTGCACAACAAAGATAATGGCTCGCCCTTTCCCAGGATCTTTCAGTAGCCAATAGTTCAGTAGTAAGGGGCGGGGCTCCGTGAGCCCTTGTCCCGCGAATGACTAATCCTTGACAAGGCCAGTCTTGTACAGTCCCAGTGCAAGTAGCCATGGCTGCTGTGAGTTCAGGACTGCAGTGCAGGTCTGGTACTTTGAGTCTGGCATCTTGCAGCTCTTCCATTTTTCCAGCTCCTATATCCTTTGTGCTCTACCTTCTGCAGTGTTCCTGGGCCTCATAGGTGGTAGCATGGTCTATGCACAGATTTAGAAAGTTGTCTGCAATAGTCTGTCTTTGTATGAATCATAGCAGAAGTGGCTTGGTCGGCTACCTACTTTCTTTTGCATGATCAAAATAAATTTTTATGTTGGATGTCTCTTGTTTTGATTTTGTTCTTGCATTGTCGTGCCAGTTTGACTATGTGCGAAAGCCTCAGAACTACCAATTTATCCCCGAAATTCCAAGCACATTGTTTCTGATCTGTTGTGGTTATACTGATAAAAAAAAACTTAGTGTAGATTTATTATTTTTGAAGAGCTATTCATTAATATTTTCGAAACTCTGATGCATTTTGTAACTCATGCAATTCCGAAGTTTAACTACTTTGAATCATTTGTACATTCGCTCAGGTATTGTCCAGAGTCCCATTCAGTATTCTGATGACCCATGATTTCCTTTGCATTTTCTTCAAGGACAGTTCCCCTGATGCAACTTTCTTGTTTCTGTTTCAAACCTCTTACTGGATGGGTACTGAGATTCTGCATTAATCCTTCAACCCTTTGTCCAGTGTTTGCCATGTATTAAGTGCATCACAAAAATCGCGTGAATTCAGGACTGCAATTCTTGTGGCTTCCATTAGGGATAGTTGATAGGTTGCAGCACATTAGGCACTCCATGAAGACATAGTTCAATTATACTAAGCAGAGAAAAAACTTTAAGGTAAGTAATGATGTGAGTATAGATGTGTGGCTAGAGAGGCACCAGGAAGGCTGGAGGTGTGTGATGCTTTGCTCTTTTTTCTTTTTGGGTGCCTGGCTCCCAGCTCCCAAATAAATCTCACATGGAGGCTTATTCTTAGTTATGAATGCCCAGCCTTAGCTTGGCTTGTTTCTTGCCAGTTTTTCTTATAGTAACCCATCTACCATTTTCTTCTGGGTATTTATCTTTCTTAATTCTGTATATCTTACTTTCTTTCTTGCTCCATGGCTGGCTGGGTGGCTGGCCCCTGATGTCCTCCTCTCCTTGTTCTCTTTCTGCTCCTCATTCTTGGTTCTCCTTCTATTTATTCTCTCTGCCTGCTTGCCCCGCCCATCCTTGCTCCTGCCTCGCTATTGGCTGTTTATCTCTTTATTAGCAACATCAGGTGTTTTAGGCAGACGCAGTAACACAGCTTCACAGAGTTAAACAAATGCAGCATAAACCAAAGTCACATACCTGAAAAGAATATTCCCCAACAGACTGGAACAACAGAAATGTACTGTAAAGCAGTAGGGCCTCTGCCTGGAGGGACAGGCACTTGGATTCAGAGGGTTTACCCTGAGTGAAGATATTTGTGTATTGATAAAGTGCAAAGTAAGAAGCCACATGACAGATACCAGCCATACAATGAGACAGAACATTTAACATGGTATAAGTGACCTGATATGGAGGGTAGGGGTTAACCAGAGATCATGTCTTTAACACACCCTCTGTGTGTGTGTGTGTGTGTGGTGTTCCCAGGCACACAGATGCAGAAATGCATGTGCCATGGCTCATGTCTGGAGGGCAGACAACAGCTCTCGGGAGGAGTAATTTCTCACCTGACTCTTTGTAGAATCTGATCTAGGAATTGAGCTCAGGTTGCCAGGCCTAGACACAGACCCCTCTGCTTTCTGAGCCATCTTATTGACACCAAATGACATTTTAAATTGAGAGATAATAATTGTATGTGTATGGGATGCAACATTATACCCTGATGGATGCTTTAATTGTGGGATAGCTAAATCAAGGTAATTAAGAAATCCTTTGCTTCGTATTAAAAGACTTTGCTTTTTAATAGCGAAACAGTTAAAACCTGTTCTGTTGGTAATTGTGAAATATGAAATCCATTATTGTCAACTATAGTCACGGCTGCAGTTGTCTTGATGGGAGATCCTCAGGATCTGAACAGGATGATGTTAATGGTGGAAAGGAGGCAATGACTGAGAGATGGGAGGAAAGGAAGAAGCTGGCTGCATTGCTATGGTTGGAGGGCAGCTGAACAGAAGGGGGAGCCAGAATTTCAGGGAAACTAAGGCAGAAAGAAATGAAGATTTTATTTTTTTTTGCAGGAAGATGATTATCTCTTGATATATTGAGGTTTAGTGTTCATGGAAGATCCTCCTGGGGAGACTCAGTAGGGAGTGGAAATAGAGTCCCAGAAATTAGGGCATGAGAAAGAATAACTGTGATAGCAGTGTAGAAGACACAGATGGCTTATAAGGTATGTTCCCTCCCTTCTCTGAACCAGGAGTCTTGAAAGCTATTTGTGAGGTCAATGTAATATTTCATAAACCAAAAATTAACAGAATATAATTTGGACCTAAACTGAGGGTTAAATACTTGTGGTACTGTGAAGTTCAGGGAAAGCGGGAGGAGGGTTGTTAATTGCCTCTTGGGTTAACGAGAACTTGAGCTGCCCTTTAATAGGTGAGAAGAGTTTAATTTGGTTCACCAGCAGGGCAAAGATGACATGGTTACTGTCTTTCAGAACTAAGAGAGACCTATGAGACAGTATGATTACGAATAAATGTCTCATAACCCTATGGTCCCAATAAAGCAGAGGCAAAAAAATCCCCATGTATCCCTGACTTTCTGTGCCTTGTGTTCCAGCTCAGTGTTTCCTGTCTGTCTTCAACAGTCGGTCTAAAGTAGGTTTGTGTCCCTTTAAGGCTGTAGTTGGCATAGGAAAGCTACTCTAAGACATTCACAAAATATAGAGATGGAGTGATGGGTGACCCTGCAGACAGGATGGGGCTTAATCCCTTGGAAAGAAATAGGATCCTAAATTTCACAGAGATTTTCAACGATTTTGTCTCCCAGCAAATACCACATGAAGGTATTCAGCTGTGCATCCCGAGGAATGGCACCAGTAGGCTCAAGGGGGTGGGGCAAACCTCTGCACAAAACAAACAATAAACCAGGCTGTAATCTCTTTTCGCTTTCTCAGATGAGAAAGAGAGAAAGCAGATCTGTCAGGAAATCCATGAAGGAGTCTAGGATGGTCAGCCCTTCTGACGGGGTTCTTCTCCTCAGTGTGGAAAATGTTTGCCTTAAGATTCCCTGCACTTTAGCCCAGCCCAGGCCCTCTTTGACAATCATGTAGGTAGAAATCCTAGAATGACTTATTCTGCAGATGCGGGAATGTCCCTGTGTGTGGACAGCTCCTCCACATCTATCACGACACAGCTCACGAGTCATGACATCAAAAGAGACGGACTCTCTAGCATTTCCAGATGCTTCCATCTAGGCTCCGGCCAATGCTTGCCACTCTGTTCTCTTAACTGCAGTTAAGAAACTCACTTCTCTGGCCACTGCCTATGGATTTGTCTAAGGAGTATGACTATCTTGAGCATGCGGAGTCTTCTATACTTGTGTCTGGATTCCCAACGCTAAGGCCGGCCTCTTGGTCCACCATTGCTGAGCTGATGAATGATCTGCTGGGCTCTGATGCATCTGGTGCCCATGTTTTGTTTGCCAGCATCGTGGTGTGCTACAGATGGTATGTTTTGCCTCAAAGCATCAAAGCTGTTCTTTCTCTTGTCCAGGAGAGAGTGGGAAGGGCATAAGTACAGGCTTTGTGGCTAGGCAACATCAGTAGTTCTCAGATCAGAAGGATGTATCATGTATACTCCACTGGGCCTCAAAAGCAGAGAATAAACTCTCCATTTGCGCCAGTTCTCAACTTTTGACTCCATGAGAGTCTGAGAAATTTCGCCTGCACAGACAGAGGCAGCCTGTGCCCTTGTAGACATTTTCCTTTCTTCTTTCCTTGAAACAAATACCATGTGAAATTGTGAGATGCTATTGGCTCCACTCCTATTAAGGGCTTGACATGCTAGCAGGTCTCTGCATGTCAATTACCCCATCGCCTGGGTTTTGCCGTCCTTGAGAAATCCCCGGTTTTTTGTGTCCCTGGGAACGGAGATTTGTGAAATGGAAATGTGGAAGGCCTGTGAAAATGTCAGCCGTGTCCCTGAGACAAATGGTGAAACAAATTGCTCTCTGTGGGGTTCCATCCAGAAAAAAAATGGAACACGGGATGGTTATTATATCAGTAGCTGCATTGCAATGGGGACTTTTCTGACAGTCAGAGAGAATGCTTTGAACCAGTCTAGAGGGACACAGACGTGCAATTTTGTGTTTTGTGAAAGTGGTAGAAAGGGTTCAGAAATTGAAGCTGTTGAATCGAAATAAAGGAATTTTCACACAGAGGAAAGGATTTTCATACAACAACTGAAATATAAGGGATCTTTGAATGGGCTGACTTTGGCCAAGAAATGGAGTTTGCATGCTGCTCTGAAAGTCTTGGTTTCTCCTCAGTCTGAGATTTTTGAACAGTCTTTTCTTTAATTCATAAGTCATCCTGGATTTGTATGATGTAGAATTGACCTCGGCAAATGGAGAAGGTGTTATTTGCTTATTTGCGACGCAGCATTGCAATAAGAGAACATTTGAGTGTCGTGGATGGGCCTGATAACAGGGGTGGTGACAATGGTGATGACGATGTTTATCTGCGGGAGCTCTAGGCCAGAGGTCTTTCCCCTGGTCAGTCCTGGGGGTGGGGCAGGCTGCAGCTCTGTGGTCACATAAGTTATAGCCTTCAAGTGCCAGGAAAAGAGACTCAGGTGTGGAATTCCATGTGAGGTTCACACTCAGGAGCAACTCTGGGGGTCTGAGTGTGGAGGCAGGGAGGGGGCATGTCCTTTGTCCCGCAAGAGCCCTGAGAAGTTGCTCCTTTGATCCCTCATCAGGGTCTGGAATAGGGCACTCAAAACCAAAGGAAGGTATGACTTGTATGGAGGGTTGCATGAGCCACACTGAGAGAACAGGTATACTGTGCTCCTACATATTATGCCTTCATGTTTTCACATCATGCATGTGTCTCATGTAAACATGTCCCCTGGAAGCACACACACACACGCGCACACACACACACACACACATACACACACACCACCTTCACCTGCTCTGTAGTTTACATTTATAGTCCCATGCAGATTTGCTTTCTCTGGTGGTTCTCAAGGCCCATTGCCCTCACCCCTGCATTCCAAATACCCCTGAACTATGCAGTTCTACATGCCCTCCCTCTCTTTATGCACATGCCTCATGTGCACAGACTCGTGAAGATGCACTTACATACGCCGCAATGTATGTTTATTCACATGCACCAGGGCTTTCACTGTGACTGGGTAGAGCCCAGAGAGGAAGAGGTGTGTGTGTGTGTGTGTGTATCATGTACTATGCCTCCTCCATCTATTCCCTCATTATTTAGAGAACAACTCTTTTCAACTTTTATATACATTACTGACTCTGCCTGACATTTGAGTGTATGGCCCAAATTAGTAACTGATTAACTCAGCTGAAGAAAAAAAGTCTTTTAAAATCTGTTTGTTCATGTTTCCATGTTTATGCAGCTGCTTCATGACAAGATCACCCAACCATCATAGAGTCATGTGCACTGAGATGAAACTGATTTGTTTGGATGTTCAAGCGGATGACGGAGTTACTGTGATTAAGTGGTACCCTGTAGCCTGCTCATCAACATTCTCTTCTGTTAGATGGAAAAGTTAGGGCCACCCAGAGCATGCTGAGATCCATAGACTGTGGTCAAGAAGGAACCCCTATTTGCACAGGGAGCCAGGCTCCCCATCTTCTTTTGATGGGGCCAGACACCCTGACAGCACCCTGCAAAGCAGAAGAGGACAAGCTCACTTTGTAGTTTCTTTCCAGCAGCTCAGCAGGAGGGGATGACGTTTGCCACCCTGGTGGCACTCCTTCTGTCGTGTAGAGGAATTCCCTGAGTTCTGCATAGCTGTGACAAGCTTAGTGGCTTGCTTTCGTGTTCCTGTTCTGAAGATCTCTAACAGCGCAGACAGAAATCCCTTTCCTCCCAGCTCTACATGGGAGAGCCGAAGCCTGCGTTGATTATGGCGGACGTCTGCGGAACGGTGATGGGTTGCACTCGTGATGGAACTTTCACCCCTCGGAGAAGGAGCAAAAGTTCTAGAAGCAAAGCCCTTTGAAAGAACACTTAGTGTGTTGTTCCCCAAGTAAATTGCTGCTCTGTGAATTCACACCTACAGTAGATCTGTGTGTGTGTGGGGGGAGTCTCAACATTCACACACGTAAGGGCACCAGAGGTTTGAGGAGATACTTGTACAGGTGGAGCTCAGACCAGCATAGACACTTCAAGTACACAGCACACCCTCTCTCTTTCTCTCTGTTTGTAGCTCTCTCTTTCTCTCTCAGTGTATATCTCTGTGTGTATTATTCTCACTGTAGTTTTCCATTAAGCTCTTGAGGCTAGTGGATATAACCCAAGATGCCGCGCGCTACACCCATCTGCGCTCTATGCCCCACCATACAGTTTGTGAACCGGGCAAGGGGCTGGAGATTGAAACACAAAAAGACACAGAGACAGAGACACAGGTCATCCTTGATGCCAAAATGCCCCAACAATGTCCCCTTTATTGTGTCCTTATATTATTTATAAGGGGCAGCTTGTATAGGGATAGCCACGCCCCAGCCAAATGCACCAGAAACCATTCCCCTGCCATCAGGAACTCCTGAGGGTTTTGTGTTCAGAGAAGCTGTAGGCACTCAGATCAGGGGAAAACAAGTTGTTTACAAGAAATTCAGGATCTGGGGGTTCCCAGCTCCCAACACTAAGAGTTGACGTATCTTGAAAGAGATGCCTCCTTGATTGCGGTGTAATGAAAGTCATAGATAAAGCCCTGGGACTGAGCCACACTGATGATATTTGGACATCACTGGGGTGATAATCACATAGGTTGAAAGAATGAGCCGATTGTAATCTGTGAACAGTTGCACAGTTGTTAATTACTCTGAATCAGTTAATAATTCTCCCTGAAATTTATAATGTCATAATCTGAAATCGTATAAATTGCATGATATTATTTCTTGGATAGTTAATTAATTTGATATCTTTGGGAATAATTTTCTCTTCAAAATAGCTCCAGGAAGAGACCCAGTAGATGATTAAGAAATAAGTAATTGTTTGGTTGAATAATTTTACTCCCCGGATATTTTGAGCCCAGAATAGGGAGCAAAGAACATGCAGAGTGAATGCAATAAGAAACCACAGATGGAGATGGAGATTGGAAGAGCTCTGGAATGGGGAGGGGCTTCCAATTGGGAGTTTTATTCAACTGAAGACACTTAATTCTCACTGCCATCCTGTGAAGCATCTTAATCAGAAGGCTTCAAAACTCCCTGCCTCTTCTCCCCCCCCCCCCGCACCAAGACAGGTTTCTCTGTGTAGCCATGGCTGTCCTGGAACTCCTTCTGTAGACCAGGCTGGCCTCAAACTCAGAGATTCCCCTGCCTCTGCCTCCCAAGTGCTGGGATTAAAGGTGTGCAGCACCACCGCCTGGCAAAGTTTCATTTTTTAATCTCCAGAAGTGTCTCAGGAGATGATCTGTGTGGAAATTCAGGGGCTCTCCGTGTCTCCATGGACTTGGACTGTGCATATGGGTGGTGGAAGTGTTGATCACGGTGCAATTGTGCCTTCCAACTCAATCTGTCTAGCTCCGATGTTATATATTTGTATATTCATTTTCTTCCTCTGCCTCTCCTTCCCTTCTCTTTCTCACTCTGTTTTTCTGTCTTCTCTTTTAAATCTACCTGGGCTGCTCTCTTTTGTTACTTCAGCTCCAACCTATGGGGAGTCACTGTGTACCCCCTTATAAATCCCATGGTGCCACTAACATGAATGGCAAGCATTTCATTGCAAGAGAGAGTTTTGAATGAAGAAGGACGAGCAAGCAGTGTAATCCCTGAAAATTTAACATCAGATCCAATTGCGAATTTCTCAGTGGACTTTGTCATTTCAATGGCTCCTTCCTGGATCTGTGTCTACCTAATGTAGCTTTTCCGGAAGGAAAAGCATCCTTTCATCGGGATCATGCAGTTGAATTGATTTGAACAGAATTCCAAACCCCATGACTTTTGCTGACCATTTCTGGCTGTTTCTGTTACATTATTAGCCTTTCCCCCTAAGAGTGCCCCTGTCTTCCGTACCTCCTGGGCACACCCGTTGATCTTCCCTCCATTCTTGACTCTGTGTCTGGACTCCTTCTTCCTGTTCTGGGCTTATCCACAGTAACTCGTTCTTACACTTGTTGGGCATACAAAGCTGCTTTCACTGTGTTGCACTATGTTACTGGGGAAGGCGTAAGCTCTGCCCCAATGGTGTCTTCTTTCTCACCTCCCCAAGACTCACGGAGACCAAACTGCATTACTTTTCCAACCACCTCGGAGAGTTTGTTCTATCAGGCACACAAAATAGAAATTACCATCATTAGGTTTTTGTATTAAACAGCCACGTATATCTTGTTTTTCTTTTTCTTTCTTTCTTTCTTTTCTTTTCTTTTTTTTTTTTTTTGAGACAAGGTTTTTCTGTGGCTTTGGAGCCTGTCCTGGAACTAGCTCTTGTAGACCAGGCTGGTCTCGAACTCACAGAGATCCGCCTGCCTCTGCCTCCCGAGTGCTGGGATTAAAGGCGTGCGCCACCACCGCCCGGCTTTTGTTTTTCTTGCATTTTCTTGGTTTTCACAGTTCGTCCTAGAGAACATAGCTGTCCAACGAATTCAAATAGCCTTCCCGACTAACGATGTTGCTAATCACTAAGAAAGTAGAGAAATGGAATTGAATCTCAGGGGTTTTAGTGGAGTCCAAGTCCTGCTGTTTGCCCATTTTCTGCATGAGCTCTGGGGAAGGACCAGCTCCGAGGCCGTTGATTCTGTGAGATGGAGTTCATGATGCTTTGAGAGGAAAGCGTTATTGCTGTGCACCCGCCTTTGGCAGACGGACTCTTCAGGGACCCTGGGGAAAGGCTTGAAGATCTGCCGGCTCTAACGCTACGCAAAACATCAGCCACCTCTGACGCTGCTCATCCCCAGGCCACCCTCCCTGGGTTTATAACACATCAGGAAAAAAAAAAAAAAACAAAACAAAACGGTGATACTCTGGGGGCAATTCTAAGTCAGCAACATGCCTTCAATCTTAGTGACCTGCTGACATTCTTGACTAAACATCGTTACAAGGAAACACACATTTCCAGAGTTAGCTGCAAGGAAATGTGTCGGCAGAATGTAAAACTGAAGCATCCTTGCAAAAGGAGCGTGAAGGAATGGGACGCATATGAAAAGCAGACCCGCTTTCCAGTATTTTAAGACTCTGCTATTTGGTACTAGTAGTTAAAGAAAAGAGAGAAAGGGTAGGGTTGAAATACTTGGGATATACAATGAAAGCTTTTGAGCTGGGATGAAATTCCAGCTGCATTTATTAGAAGATTTTCTAGAAGCCCACAGGGACTCTGTGCAGACCATTTTAATTTTGTTTCTTCTCAAATGGCCTCTCATTTCATCCTTCACTGATTAGTAGATTTCTTGAGGTGCGGAAACGGCTCAAGATACAGGGGTGAGACTTTCAAAAGGATGGGGCAAGGATGGACGATTCCTATTGTGAGTGATGCTGCAAAGAGCCCAAGAAACCAAACTTCGTAAGTGCTGTCTGATGCAGAAGATGATACCACCAGGAGAGGTCCATTTTTTTGACTCTAACATGAAGGGTTTCTTTTACACAAATCATTTTGCATTTTGAAATTTTAAATTACTGTTTGTCCTCCTCCCTAAACTGTAATGTATTTGGTGATTTCATAGTATTTTACCTTTTCTATTGATGCAAAGGACTCTCCATGGGTGTGGGGGTCAATGCATAGCTGCAGCTATACATAACTCAATGGATTTGTATGACACATGATGATCAAACCAAGGTAGTGACTATTTCACCCTTCTGAAATATTCTCTTTACTGTGTGTTGGAAATCCTCAACTCACTCTATTCTAGTTAATTTTAAATGTGCAATTAATTGCTATATGGTGCAGTTCCTTCACTATGCAACAGAGCATTAGATTCCCCCTGCTGTATCTTTGGTACCCATTGTGCATCCTCTTTTCTCCATCTACCCTGTCCTTAGTAATCTCCAGTGAGCTCTTTAATAATCTCCATTATACTTGAGGGGACTGAGCTAGAACTGGCCTGGAAGCCTTCTCCCTGAGAACTAGCTCTCATAGTCTGGTATGAGAAAGTGCCATGCAAGCTACCTAAAGAGAAAAGCAATTAATAATCCTACCAAGCTATAATACATATGGATTATAACAATGACCAGTCCATGAAGTTTTCTCTAAGTATACAGTAGTGACACATATATTGGCATTTGCCAATAGCTAATTGGACTTAAAGCCCACTTAATAGGAGGAATTTCAGGCCTGCTACTGTAAACCTAGCCAACTCTCCGTGACTAATGAGGTCATGGACTCTAGAGAAGAACCCAATACTATCACTTATCTAAACGAGTATAATTTCTAACCGAATTATTCATTCTTAATCCTCGTACCCACAGATGAGTGTAGCTCTCCTTTCTTCAGCAGATGGAGACCATTACAGAAATCTACAACTGGTTCAAATCTAGAGAACAACTTCCTATGGGGCATTCAGCCGCAGCTGGGAAGTTTCCAATGCACCCCCCGCCCATACTGAGGCTTAGGGAACCTTGCAGAAGAGGAGGTGGAAAGATTGCGAGAGCCAAAGGCTGAAGACATCTGCTGGAAGGTGGTGTCTTTGGTGTATGAGAGGGAAGTTATGCCCGGGGAAATCTTGGGAATATGATTGTTTAAACAAGACTTTCACAAAGGCAATACCAGCTGATGTGCTGATGTAGGTGGGGGAAGTCTTATGAGGGCCCACCCCTAGATGCAGGGCTGCAGGCAGCTAATAGCTACTGAGAGAGGGAGCATCAAGCTTCTTCAGGGATGAGTCTCTTGATATATCATCCAATGTCATGTGGTTAGCCTTAAACACATATACATGTGAGCAACATTACATGGACTCAATAGGCTGTGTGTGTATGTGTGTATGTGTGTGAGAAATAGTAATTAGAGGTAATGATTTTGAGAGGAATTGGGGGACATAGGAAGAGTTTGAGGGGGAAATGCTGGAAATGATGTATTTCCTCCATTTATTTCTATGTCCATACAGAATGCATATAGAAAATTCTCAATAAAAATAAGTAAATAAAATAATACGTAATTAAAAAAAAACTCTGGAAGCTTGTAGAAAGGTTCTTGAATGCTGCCTAACACACATAAGCAGCAGAGTGATTATTTCCCATCATTTCCAACATTTGCTATTGACAATTTGTTCTTTAAGACATTTTGAAAACATCAGATGAGTGACTAACAACGTTCCGTATATCATCTCATTTGTTTACTCAATCATTGCATAATTTCATGTGATCAAAGTGAGCTAAAGGGAAACTTGCTTGCAGTGGTCATTTCTCTGATTCTGAGACTTAAATGGCGTCCATTTTCAGGAAAGAATTTCATCATTTTCTGAATGCCTAGGACTTTTTACAGGTCAACCGACTCAAATTGCTGAAGGGGAGAACAAAAAGGGTAACTAAGATTCTGTTGTCAAATAACTGATATATATTACTTACGAATATATATGAATGAATAATATTGTAAACACTTATATACATGATGTGAAATATGCTCATTTATAACACATGTTGCAAAAGTCATGCAAAGTGCTTATCCCAGTGAGAAAGGTTTACTTTTAATTATAATATAATTACATTATTTTCACTCTGTTTCCTCTAACCCCTTCCATGTCCCCTTTGCTCTCTCCCAAACTCATGATCTCAAATTCAGTGCCTGCTACTATAAACCTAGAGCTTCCAGAAATACAAGAGATGTGCTTTTACAGGCACACACACACACACACACACACACACACACACACACACACACACAGCTGGCATACTTTTGAAGCTGCAGTGGTAAGCGGTAGTATGGACATACTTCTTGGCTGTTCTCATTTAGATTTGATTTATATCTGCTGAATTGATGTGATTATTAATAAAACCTTCCTTTGCCCTCAGAAGTGGTTCTGATTAGAAAAGTGTTTGGATGATATATTAAGAGGTCAGCCTAGTCAAAGGCATTTCCTCTCAGGGAACAGCGGTCTTGAAGCTACTTTTGAAAGACTAGGAAGTAGCTGCCTTGACCACTTCCTGTTTGGTGTCTAGGATCCCACCAGGAGGCCCCCTGGGCCGTCAGGAGCCAGGCTATCTGAGGGGTTGCAATGATGAATGGAAATGCATACTGCAGCAGAGCTGGAAGGGTCAGGTAATGGATGTCCAGTTTTACAGGATGCCCCGATGCTAACACTTCCGTCATTAGCTAGTTAAAGATCAGCCTTATGAAAAATGACTTCCCATTTCCAATTTATAATGAACACAAAATTGCGTAAAGATGGATGAGATGGTGCTTTCAGTAATCCTCGATGAAACTAGTTGGAGAAATAAAACCATTTGTTTCGCCCCCTGGTTCTTGTTATATAAGAAAGCTGTATAATCAGCTTCAACCAGAACTGACCCGAGGGGCGGAGGGACGGAGACTTCTGGGTTCTGTGTTTCTGTCATCTGCAGCTGCTCATCAGTAAAAAAGAGGCAAATGTTCCAACAAGCCCTTTCTCATGACAACGCTGAGCATTCAGGCAGAACTTGAAAGGAAATCTTTCCATGGATTCATGAGCACTTCTGTGATGAACTTGGCTCATGATCTGCCTGGCTCAAAAATGTCAGGAGGACAGTTGCTGCCAGAGGATGCTGTTACCTCGAATACATTAAGCCTGGAGTCCGGGTCATTTCCAGCCCTGTGACTCCTTAGTGCTGAGGAGCTTAGTGTTCTTAGTGCTGACATTTATCTTGTGTGTGGTATCCATCCAGTTTGTTGTTAGCACTGTCTAAACAAGAGAGCCGCGCTGAGAGGAGAACACCCTGGTGAAATGTCTTCTGACATTATTTTGTGCTTCTCTGAGTGGTCTTTGAAAAGTCACCACTTCCGCATGCCTTACGTTCATCTATACGGGGGTCTCACCACGAGACACAGGTGTGATTCAAATACAAGATAGCTGCCTGTTCTCTTCTCTATAGCCTCTTCACTATGCTCCTCAGCACTCTCCTGAACCACTCCTTAGAAACTGAAATATTTTAACAGCATAAGTGCTGTAAAATTTCTATTCTTTTTCCATGTTCTTTTGAGGATAGGATGTGCTCTTCCTCTGGGTCTGTGAACATCTTATATCTACACTTTCATCGCTATCTATGTTATTACTTTCCACACTCTACTATTATCCTCAAGAGTATTGATTATCTGGGTTCAGTTTCTAGCATTGCCAATAAAATGACCACTCTCTGGCAGGGGGGACATAAGAAAAAGAACATATTGATTCCCTTTAGGGCTAATCATCTTTCTGTCATATATCAAAATACCAGAAATGGTTTAGTTATAAAGATAAACTATTACTTATTGTTTTACTTCATTGAATTTTGTTTCACTTGATTTTGAGACAGTCTTCCATATGTCCAGGACTGTCCTTGAATTTGTACATCCTCATTTCTCTACCTCAGAAGTGCTGGAATTGCAGCATCAGTCACCACATATGGTCTGTGTGATGCTGCCAGGGACAGCGGGGGATCACACCTGGGACCTCATGCATGTTGGACACGCACCATGCCAACTGAGCATGGTTTTTAATTTTTAATTTTTAAGATTAATATACAGGCTTACAGGTTTCCTCGAGGCATCTTCACAAATGTTTGCCTCCGTTCCTTTTTCCCCGAGTTCCTTCCTACTTCCAGGTGGCTCTCTTTCTTCTCCCAGTTCTGTTCTCTTTACACGCATAGTCTATTACATTTTATATTTTCCATTGCAGTTAAGATATCTTCTTCCCTGCTTATGATTCTGATTGAGATGCATTTTGGCTTATAGTTTGAAGCTTCCATTCCATCGGCCACTGTCTCCATCACCGAATGATCCTAGGCAAAGAGGAGAGCAGCTGGGATGCATAGGTCTCACCTCATCAACAAGGACAAGAAGTGAAGAGGAGCAAGGGATCATGGCCCTATTCTCATTTTTAAGGACATATCTCTAGTAACCTAAAGACCTCATATAAGGTCATACCTTAAAGACTTAAACACTTCTCAATTATTGCCATCTTTTGGAGCAATACCTGGGCCCCGTGTGGGCCAAGGCCGTTAACACATGGAAGAAATCATCAGGTGCTCCGCGCTGCCCCACCCACATCTTTCCGCTCTTTCCCATCACCACTCAGAGTTCTTTCTCCTGGACCTTCTGCATCTCTTCTGCTCTAGCACTCTTGGCTGGATTGCTGGAGCGCTCCTCATCTTTCACGACTAGTGAGGTCTGCTTTCACATCTAAGAGGTTTTTGCATATCCCCTACTAACGATTGCCTATAATCTATAGTGAATTTCCTTAAGAACCTTTTCTAAGTCCCATGTTTAGATGAAAACTCAGTTGGCACAGCCTTATTTAAAAGCTACGTTCACAAATATTCTGTAACATGTATCATCATGGCGTGATTTAGGACATCACGGATGCTAGATTTTTGGATTGTGGGTACTCATCCTCTAACAGCCTTTTGTAATTTTATTTATGTTTAGAGACTTTTGCCATGAGTTTTTTGTTCTAAAATGGCTTTTTATATATACTTCCATTCTTCTTCCTTCCACTCAAAAAATTCCTTGTGTAAAGCTCCCCTAAATCAATGACTAAAACAAAGTTTGTCTCTCTGTACTTGCTTTTTGTTTCTACTGTTAGAAGTTACCACAGACTATCTTCGTTCAACCATTTTAGGGAGTAACATTGTTTCCCAACTTGAGCTCTTTAAACTTTCAAGCCCATTCCTGATTTATTCTTTCAATTAGGCAGACTAGACAATTATTTGGAAATGGCGTTGTCAATTCTGGCTTTCCCCTCCAATTTTGTTCGCGAAGCATCTGTTCAGGGAGGGAACATCTAAGTCATAAAGCAATTTCATAAATAATATTCAGATGAAAACTTCCCCAGCTCAGCCAATTCTAGAGCCATGTTACAAACATCTTTTTTAAACAATTTCATGTTCATCTGGCTTCCTTTTTACTGTCCTTGCTCTCCTCTTCCCAGGGGGCGCTGGTATCTTTTCCCTTCTGTTCCTCTGACCCCGCCATGTGACACGTTAACACTGACCTGGTGGTTTTCTCAGTGTCTTCACTGAGTTCCACCCTTTCCCTTCTACCTCAGACTGGAGGACAATTAGCAAATACGGTCCAGCATTTTTCACTCGATATGCAGAGAAGGGAATTTTGATTCAGTTTAAATGTTAAGAGTGAAACCTTCTTGTATCTTCTACCTTGAGCTCTCTTGGGTAAAACCCAATTTTGATTGGTCGCCTGAGGGTGGAGCAGGGATCAGAACTAATGAAAGTAGGATCTGTTTGTTTTGGAGAGCAAATGTGTGCCTGGCAAGCCTAGAGACATGCAATCTCTCTCTCTCTCTCTCTCTCTCTCTCTCTCTCTCTCTCTCTCTCTCTGTGTGTGTGTGTGTGTGTAGCATCTTTCTCCCAAGTCTATCCTTCACCCTTTCTGAATTCATACTTTATATTGGGAAACCATTTCTCTCAAAAATTCTACAGGGCTCACAGTAGCTGTCTGGTACTCTTCCGGATGAATCAGACATCCGGGCTGCACCCTGTGTGCGCACCCAAAACGCTAGCTGGCAGCACAATCAAGATCTCCTGCTTCTGTTCTCTCTGACAGAGTCCCTGCTTAGTGTGTTGTCCCATACTTGGCTGCATGCTCTTTGAAGACAGGCTATGGTACAGAGACCAAAACATTGTCTTAGTGTTGTGCGTCCCTGCTGGACACTGTGCTAGCCACAGCTACGGGTGACTCCTGAGGATTCGAAGCGTGACTGAGGAATATTACGTTTAATTTTTAGGTCATTTAATTTAAGAATCCACAGGTGTCTGGTGTTTTTTGTATTGGACAGTATAGACTCTGAACAGATGGACAAAATACCAAGGAGGACTGAATGAGGGACAAAGATAGCCAAGGTCATCACAGACAATATTTCTGCACTCTTCCTATTGCACACATAGCCACCTAAGCCATGACACCTCTTTGCCCCACTGGCTTGCCTGGGCTGAACGCACGTCTGTGGCTTTTTCACACTGCTTCTAAGACCGCCCCGCCCACTTAGTAAAAGGCAGTCGAACAGGATGCAGTTCTCAGCTCCATTTCACTGCTGCCCTGGGTGGTTCTGTCTTCAGTGCTCAGGGAGGCTAGCGTCAGTCCAAGTCCATTGGTGTGGTCCCCTGAGTCACCAGGAAGTGGCAAATCCTCAGAGTAAGTTTCCCCAACTGGGAGGACATCCTGAACATGCTATAACCCGAAAAAGCACATGTTTACCTTGTGGCATAAAAGCCCTTTGTGGGCTGTGTGGCCTTGCTAACCCAGGACTTTCTTCAACCTGGCTCAGTAGGTGGTAAGTAAAGAAATGAAATTACCTTCTGTGACCCAGGCTGGCTGAGTACACGCCTTGACTAGAGGTGGTTTTGTTTTGTTTTGTTTTTTTCCAAAGGGGTATTGCTTCTCAAGAATTCTACCTGAGATCGAACTCTGGCTTCCATATGTATGAGCATACACCTGCATCCATGCCCTCACATATATTACCCCCATAAGTGCATTTGTGTATGCCTCCAACACACCACAGAGAGAGATCTTAACAACGTTTATATGATTAAAAATATCATGAACACAACATAAGCAAATAGCTGGATTATTGTTACAATCAACAGAGACAGACACATGATTAATATTTAGAATAAAGAACTTGTCTAAATTAATAAGGACACAACTGAATACAAAAATGGGCAAACATCACAACCACACAATTCATAGAAGACAAAATAGAAAGGTTCAACTAATAATAGCAACAATGTACGATTCTGATTATAATCAAATAATTGTAATTTGAAGTAACTTTGGCTGCTGATTGCTTTGCATAGTGGTGAATAGTGTAAAATGCTGTACTGGGGAGAATGTGGGAATTGGAAGCCATCAATGGGATGTCAGTTACCACAACAAATGTAGACAGAACAGACTTTACCAAGCTTAAATGCACTCACCCTTGCATCTAGATGATGTGGGAAGTCCTTCTGTATATGTGTTGCTTTTATTGGTTAATGAATAAAGAAGATGCTTTGGCCTATGGCAGGGCAGAGTAGAGCTAGGCAAGAAAACTAAACTGAACGCTGGGAGAAAGTAGGCAGAGTCAGTGAGATGCCGTGTAGCTGCCAGAGCAGAAAGATACAAATTGCCAGCAGGAACCTTGCTGGTAGGCCACGAGCCACATGGTAAAATAGAAAATAATAGAAATGGGTTAATTTAAGATGTAAGAGCTAGCTAGAAAAACACTTAAGCTTTTGGTCAAACAGTATTGGAAATAGTATAGATTCTGTGTGATTATTTCAGGTCTAGGCAGCCGGAATATGAATGAACAGTCTCCGACAACATCTAGTTCTCCAGTTCTAATAGTACAACCTCCAGTTGCTATAGATGCAATAGTGGAATGCTTGTGCATCTATAAACAATTTCACAGATCGGATTATTCACTTGGGTATAAAGCCATGAAGAAATCAGTTTTCTTCAAATGTTTAATTGATAGGCATTACATAATATAGTACTAATATTTTAAAAATAAAATCTGATTTTTTAAAATTTATGGGTGTAAGGTCTCTAAACTGATGACCAAGGTAAAGGAATGACCATACTGATGAGAGCCAAGCCAGGATTGAATGAGAAGTTGGAGAAGTAGAGACAGGAAAATCCTTGGGGCTTGCTGGCTAGTCCATCTTTCCCAATTCGTGAATTCTGGCTTCAGTGAGAGACTTTGTCTTCCAAAAAAGGAAAAAAATAAGGTGAAGAACGATTGAGAAAGATAGTCAACATTGACACAAACAACTGCACACACGGCACCCCTTCATGAACACACACACATATATACATGCATACATGTACACACACATACACACACATACAAGACACAAGACACAGATACACAGAGACACAAACACAGACACACAGACATAGACATACACACAGAGACACACACACATACCTCATCCTGATGACACACACAGACACACACAGACACACAGGCATAGACATACACACACACAGACACACACAGACACACAGACACACACATACACCCCATCCTGATGTCACACACACACAGACATAGACACCCAGACACACACCCAGACACCCAGACATAGACATAAACACACAGACATAGACACACACACACAGACACACACACACCCCATCCTGATATTCTTGC
The DNA here is from genome assembly GCA_004026605.1 of Ondatra zibethicus. Taxonomy (NCBI): domain Eukaryota; kingdom Metazoa; phylum Chordata; class Mammalia; order Rodentia; family Cricetidae; genus Ondatra; species Ondatra zibethicus. Next base: position 5,572 of record PVIU01007142.1, on the reverse strand, counting down.
CCATATGTTCAGTTGAAACTATCCAAATTACCCCATACGGCCGCAGCTTCGCCTGTCCTTCCTGACCTGTGTATCTACCGACACACCGTCTCTGTTTTCTTTTTCAACAGATCCCCTTTTGAATAACCTTTCCAACTCTTTGCCACCTACTTGTCTCCTAAAATGTTGGGCTCCTTGAAATTCAGAACAAATGGGCAGGGTTAGTTCAGCTACTCCAGAGTGGCAGCAGGAGTGAGTCAGTGCCCCCTCTGCCAGGCTGCTTTCGCCTTCCGGAATGCTTCCTTCCTCTTCCTCTGGCTTGACAAAACTCCAAGCTTAAGGTACTCTCAGGGCAGATATGGGGGCAAAAAAAGAGCCAAGAAAGTGGAGAAATGAAATTTTGTTATAAATATGATTTATGGGACAAGACAATTGTACAAAGTCATACTGAAAAGGATCTTACAGATTACCTGGTCCAACTCCCACATTTTTATTTGAAGGATGAAGAAATTTCAGTGGCCTTCCCAATGTCATTGAGCTAGAGTTGAAGCTAAGGTGAAATCGACAGAACGTACTTCCAGGAGATTAAAGATGTGCTCCACATCAACAACAAAGCAAGCCACTGGCCTTGACATTTAAAATGAAGGCAGTGCGTTGGCCTTCTTTGCATACTATTATTTATGCAGCATAATAAAATTAATTTATGCAAAATAATAGTATCATTTTAATTTTCTATGCTGATTTATGGTTATCCAAGCATTTTGGCATAAATCCTCATTGAATATTCACAGCAACTTCGTGCACTCTGAATTGTTATTCCAGGTTTAATTATTTTAGGTGCAGGGAGGTTAACTGGCTTTCATATGGACACAGAGTCAGTCAATGTTAAAGCAAGGACATAAATATTAGACACATTACTCCAAGGACAGCACCAACTACAGCCAAATGGCAAAGGCATTTCCAATTCATAGCAAAGATACAGCATCTGGCTTCTCAGAATTAAGTTCCTGACCATCTTCAGGCTCCAGAGCCTTCATCTCTGGCATGTTTCCACTTTCTAAGAGGTCAATATAGTTATCACTCAACATGCTTCCTTCAACAGTTATATCTTGAGATGTTCAAAGGTGGCCACAGAAGCCAAGAATAAAGTCATACTATATAAGTGGGTTTTTTGTTTGTTTGTTTTTGTTTTAATAAAATCGCCCCCATCTCTGTCATTTTGTTGCTAAGAGCTAAATTTTAATGAGGTTTTGGTTCTCTTTTAGCCACAATGATAGAACTGATTATGTATCCGAGAAAGTAAAGTATAGTTAAACAAGAATGATTCTGTCTAATGATAGGCAAGTGACAGGCTCCCAGGATGTGATTAGGGCCCACTAGGCCACATCCAGAAGCTTTGGACTCCCCTTTGTTCCTCCTCTCAGGTCTCCTTCCCTCGTTAGTGCAATTCGACGTCACAGGTATATTTGCTCATGGAGTTTCTGGGGTTATGCCAACCCTTTATGCTGCAGCCAAAAGGATCCAAGATGGCATTTTTGCTGCAGTTTTGTAGGTCGCTCCTTGCAAAGGTTAAAGTCTCACAGCATTGGAAGTTTAAGGGTGATTTGTTGTGGTTTATGGGACTTAGAGCCAGAGAGGTCAGGGCGGTCACACCGAAGCACACCGTGCTACATTTCAGTGGGTGACAGACAACTCTGAGGGATTAACTGAGGTAAGCTGAGCACTTCTTGAGAGACAATCATACTTAGTGGCAGGAGTGTGTGTGAGACACACACACACTTGTGCACGTCCTGGGCACCAGCCCTGTCTCTGCTACCCTTCATCCCTCCAGTTGCACATTTTAGTTTGTTCAGTGTTAACAATATGTGCTGTGTTATCTGGGACATGTTCCTCTCTCCCTGCCTCTCTCTCTATCACTGGATCTGATAGATGACTGCTTTTTCTACCAGTGGCAGCAGAAACAAATTTGCTTTCCCAGGTCGAATCCCTCTGTGCTTATTCTTTAAATGGTGTTTTTGAATTTTCTACTTAAGTTCCCCTTGCAACTAGGTACTGTTCTGTGTTCGGAAATAGACTCGGGAATTGCTACTTAAAATTGGCTATTGACTGATTTATCTTTCCCTGAATCGCCTCACTATTGCCTGATCTGTATAATGAATATGAAAGAGATTGCTTCATATCCCCTTTATACGTTTCTAAGGTGTAGAAACTCGATCCCTTAAAAAAAAGGAAAACAAAGAAAGGGAGGAAGGAGGGAAGAGAGAGAGAGAGAGAGAGAGAGAGAGAGAGAGAGAGAGAGAGAGCATACTTGGAGCTGACTGTGCTTGGCTGAAGGTAAAGCATTTTATCTCCTTTGTGATAGGGCTGGGGAAATATCTATGTTGGGAAAAAGCTTTCTTTATAGGCAGGAGGACTTGATTTCCATACTCTTGAGCCCATCAAAAAAGCTGGGTATGTTGGTGTAGAAGCAGAGAAAGGAGGACTCCTGGGGCGTCACTGTTCACATAGCCTGCTCTGCTTGACTAGTTCTAGGCCAGTGAGAGACTCTGTCTGAGAAAAACAAGAAGAATAGAATCGAGGAAAGACAGCTGAAGTTGGTGTATGATACACATACACACACACGCGCACACACACAAACACACACCACAGGTACTCAGACACACACAGAACACAGAAGTACACAGAGACACAGAACACAGAAACGCACACAGACACATATAGACACACAACCACAGATACAGACACAGACATAAATACACACAGACACAAGCACACAGGCACACAGACACACACTCTCTCTCACACACAAATATACATACAGATACTCAGACACACACACACACAGAACACAGAAACACACACACAGATGCAGATGCACGTAGACAGATACACACACAGACACAAACACACATACACAGATGCACATAGACACAGAGACACTCACAGACAGACACACAGATACACACACAGACACACACACAAACAGAAGCACACAGACAGACAGACAGACACAAACACACATGAGTCCTCATATTACTTATTTTCAGCATGTTGGCTATTTATGAATCTCTGCATTGATTGCTGCCCACTGGAAAAAGGAGGCTCTGACCAAGGGTGAGATCAATCCAGGAGTATAGGCAGAACGAGGTATTTAGAAGGCAGTCTGACAGCATTGCCATCCAGTCAAGCAGCAATAGCAGGGTCTCCAATAGGGCCTCTGACTTCCCTGCCATGGACTTTTTACTGTCCCAGGTGTGAATTCCCTCCTGGCCTACAGGTCTCAGAGCCAGTCTGACAGCAGGGAGTCACCCAATGATAGCAATGCCACTGTTGCTCAGTGGGCTCACCCAACCTGGCAGATCAGTATTGCAGCCTGCCAGACTTTAGCTTTGAGGATAAGGAAGTCTTTTCTCTCCAGCAGCCTGTCTGGAACATTTCAGCACTGGGAAAGGTGACTAGCCATGGTGAAGCTTCTCAGCCAATCCCAGGTCGACGTCTTTATGCCTCACAACCAGCGTGCTGTGTCTTCAGCGATACAGTCTTGACATTCAGTTACGATGGGTAACCGAAGAACAACAGAAATAGCTTCTGTAGGGATCTCTGGGACTAGTTAGTTTACTAACTAGTGGATTTCCATAGGCCTTTTTATACATCATCTATTCCCTATTCTTTCTCATCCTCCTCTCTTAGGCCCCCTTAAACCTTTAACTCCAAGTATCCCTCCTCTTTTATATCAATGTGTTCTACCATCCCCTCCAACTATGTTTTTGAGTTGCAAGATAATAGATTTCCATAGCGCCCACAGCCATTTTTTGGTTAATCCTCTCTTCCACCCTATAAATCCCCCATCTTGCCTTGCACTTCTCTCCTTAGGTCTCCCTGCCTTAGCATTCCACCCATCGACTTCCATTTTACTTCTTACCCATGACCTCCCCCTCCCTGACTGCTCCCACCAATGGTTTCTCTCTAGACTCCCGCTTCCATGTGTGCTCCAAGTTAAACGTGCCAAACAAACATTTTGAAGCTGAGATCCTCGCGCACGAGAGAGCATGCAGCGTTTGTCTTTCTATAACTGCGTTATTTCAATCAGTATATATTTTTTTCTAGTTCCATTTATTTATCTGCAATTTTCATAATTTCATTTTTCTGAACACTGGGATAAAATTCCATTGTGTATATGTGCCACATTTTTCTTATCCATTCACCTTTTGATAGATATCTAACTTGATTCCATTTCCTAGCTGTTGTTAGTAGAATTGCTAACATGGCTGGGCAAGTCTCTCTGAGTTGGGATGTGGAGTCTTGGGGTCCATGCCCAGATAGGACAGTTGAGTCATAAGGCTGTTCTAGTTCTAGCCTTTTTGAGTGACGACCAGACTGATTTCTTTTCCACCCCCGCCAGGGTATAAGGGCCCATCTTCCCCCACACCAGAATGCTGTCAGCTGTGTTTTTGATCTGGACCATTTCTGACTGGTGTGAGATAGAAACTTAAAGTAGTTTTAATCTGCCTTTTCCTGATAGCGAAGGGTGTTGGAAACTCGAAAAAGGAAAGTGTGTGTGTCTTGTGTGCATGCATGTCTATGTACCACAGAGGCCATAAAAAGGTATAGGATCCCCTGGAACTGGAATTGTGAGCTGCTGTGTGGACTCTGGGTACTGAACCTGGGACCTCAGTAAGAGCCCCAAGAGCTCTGAACTCCTGAGCCATTTCTCTAGTCCCTAGAAACTTCTAAAGTCTTTACCAATCATTTAAGTTTATCTTTTTGGACCTATTACTAACTCCTCTAGTCTATTCTGTTTGTCTATGTGATTGTTTTTATGCCAGTATAGTAGCTTTGCAGAACAACTTGAAATCAGCTGTGGTGACACCTCTCTCTCTCTCTCTCTCTCTCTCTCTCTCTCTCTCTCTCTGGTTAGGGTCATCTCTCTTCTTGGTCTTTTGTACCTTGTCTGTGAAGAATGAATAGGGGATTTTGGTTGGAATCATACTGAGTCAGCAGATTGCTTTTGGTAGGCTGGCCACTTCCACAAGATTGATTTTTCTAATACATAAGCGTGGGATGTGTTTCCATCTTTTAATGCCTCCCTCAGTTCTTTCTTTGGTAGTTTTCGTTGTAGATGTCTCCTATTTGCCTGGTTAGACCTACTCCCAGGTATTTTGACATGGCATTTTGAGCCCTGTGAATGGGATTCCTGCTCTGATTTCTTTCCAGTGTATTTGCCATTGCCATGTAGGAAAGCCACTGATTCCTGTGTGAATTTTGTCCCTGCCACTTTGCTGAAAGTGCTTATCTGGTGGAAGAGTTTCCGGGAGTCTTTAAGGTCGCTTATGGACAGAATCACACTGTCTAGAAAAGGGAATACTTTGGCTTTCCCACTTATTTACATACCTTTTAGTTGCTGCTCTTGTTTCATTGCTTAAGACTTGAGCAGAAGTGGAGAGAGTGGACAGACACCCTTGCCTTGTGACACTGACCATAGGTTTGTCATACGCAGCTTTCACTATGTTGAGACATTCTCCCTGCATCCCCAGCCTCTCTATGACTTTGATTATGAAGGGATGTTGCATTTTGTCAAAGGCTTTTTTTCTGC